>PPLE02000030.1:0-58514 GCA_003707735.2 [Candida] freyschussii | reverse complement strand
GCAGGGACAACATGAGGATCCTTTCACAACTCTCTGTCCCAAACAGCAGCTCCATTTCTCGATGACTTTCAGTTAATTTTCGTAGTTTGTTGGTGGCTCTTGGGTTTTCTTTGTCGTTCTTTGTCTCTGGTTGTCGCTCTTATTGGTGGTTGTTCATTGTTGTTCATTATTGTTCATTGTCGTTGGATGATTGTTGCTGGTTGTTGTTCCTCAAAGTTCAATCATTTGGCAAGTTGCTGTGTTGAGGTCTTTGGGATTTGTGATTGGTCATCGTTGTGTCTCTTGGTCTCTTTGCAATTTGGTTGTGTTGCCAGATGTTTCATGATTCATGGGCGTGTTCTCACAAAGCTCTCCCGGATGTTTCGTCTTTCATCTTGTGATACAGTTCAGAGAGTTAGGGAAACCATGGGCAGGGACATAACGATGATCATCTCATAACTCTTTCTCTCACACAGTTACTTTCCATTTGACGGTTACTTTTAGTTGTTCGTTGTTGTTCATTGTTGTTGGTTCTTGTTGGTTCTTGTTGGTTCTTGTTGGTTCTTGTTGGTTCTTGTTGGTTCTTGTTGGTTCTTGTTGGTTCTTGTTGGTTCTTGTTGGTTCTTGTTGGTTCTTGTTGGCTCTCGGTGTGCTTGTTGATTGTCGCTATCCTTCGTTCTTGTTCATTGTTCATTTCCGTTGGTTGGTTGTCTCCTGCTGTTATGGCTGTCGTTGGTTCTTCTTGGTTCTTGGGTTTTGTTGGTTGTTGTTGGTTGGTTTTTTGTTGTTGGTGGGTCGTTGGTGGGTCGTTGGTGGGTCGTTGGTGGGTCGTTGGTGGGTCGTTGGTGGGTTGTTGGTGGGTCGTTGGTGGGTCGTTGGTGGGTCGTTGGTGGGATGTCGTTGGTCCTTAGTGGTTCTTGGGTTTCGTCGGTTGTTCGCTGGTTTGCTGTTGTTGGTCATTGCTGTTTGTTGGTTGCTGGTTTTTGTTGTTCACAAGGAGAGATGATTTGGTACATTGCCGCGATGAGGTGTTTGGGATTTGTGATTGGTGATCGTTGTGTCTCTTGGTTTCTTTGCAATTTGGTTGTGTTGCCAGATGTTTCATGATTCATGGGCGTGTTCTCACAAAGCTCTCCCGGATGTTTTGTCTTTCATCTTGTTATACAGTTCAGAAAGTTAGAGAAACCATGGGCAGGGACAAGATTCGAGTCCTTTCGCAATGCTTTTTCTCTCACAGTACCTTCCCATTTCCCGGTGAGTTGAAGCAGAGATTCGGGATAATAGGTTTAAGAAGAAGCACTTTGAAATTTGCCCTAGAGGATAGGTTCAGATCATGGGCAGTTTTTTTCTGAAACTAGAAACTACAGCAAGTTGATGAGTGCTTCCAGTATCGCTGTTTCTCGTTTCTTTGTTGAATATTCACCGGAGATCACACAGTCTTGAGCGTTGTATTGTTTGAAGATTGAGTGCATATCTATCTGCTCGGTCGTCTTATGATTCTTTGCTCGTGATGATAGCGATGGTTCAGTTTTTCATGTTAAGCTCTATAGAGGAGGATCACGAAGTTGAATGCTTTTCGGGTGAAGGATCCAAGGGAAGGGCAGTTCTCTTGTTTCAGTCATCTCCAGCATTTGATGGGTGGAACTAACCTTTTTCGGGCTTCAACTCTTCGACTGCACATTGATTTCACCAGCAAGGCAACGTGACGGAAGATATGGCCAAGTTTTCTCTGATGGCTTGGAGCTTTCGATGAATCTTATCTTTGCCAAAACTTAAAGTTTCTTTGGTAGGGCAGGACCATTGATCACGAAGTTGTGGCATAGTGAGGTGACAATTGCTCTCAAGATAATTCAACATTGTTTGGTCCAAGGTCTTCGGGTAAACCTAGCTTCTGGCAAGATGCTGTTTCATCGGTGGTAGTGCTCAGGTTGGTGAATGATTGTCAGACCAGTTATGAAGACTTCCTACACTGAGGCCCCCCACTGGCCTCCCTCCTGGATCCCCCGTTTTCCAATATGTCGACAAACCATGCTGCAAACGATACAGAACACTTCTCCACGACTCCAATGCCAACCACTGGCCATGGACGCTTGTTGTTTCGGTGTCTGGGCTGAGACCGGGCATCTCAGCTCATCCCCAAAACTCCAAGGTTTGTCCAACCGGTCCCAAACCCGGTCCATTAGATAGCTCTATATAGAACAAGTCGATACGTAGCAACCCCACAAGTCCCAGACTTCTCTATGGCCCGCTAGGCCATTTTGAAGATCCGGGCAAAAAAAAAGAGGGAACGGCTGTCAAATTTTTTCCAGGTGTAGTTGAACTAGATGTCGTGAGTTCTCGTGATTTAGCATAGTTATCGATGTAATGACATTACCATTGCGTTGTCCCTTTCAATAGCTTTCTATAGATGTATCAAAAGTGCTTTAATTCAGTGATCTGGCTGTTTTGCTAACAAGCCTGTGCACTTCCGGGTATCACGTGCTTTATCACCTGATCAGTCCCCGGATATGCCAAAATGGCGGTCTACAAATGAATCAAACTAAATGTTGGAATTAAACACTCCCTGGTGGGAATCTTGGTGGTTTTATTCAATTATATTGATGCTTTATAGAGACAGAAACGATCCTGTCAGGTTTGAGCTCTAAATCTCTCGAAACAAGCGATTTATGGTGATTAGTTTTTATACTAGCTGGTCCAGCTTTGAAACCTGACGTGTCTAAGAAAACAATTAATGAATTAATTACCTACAAAATTGAAAACATTTAATGCTTAGAGAAATTATATTAGATTGATATCATACTACCTAGCTTCTGATAACACTATTTAAACAACTATAACGCACCGAACTTGTTGGCTACTTGATGGAACTCGGTATCAGATCACGTGCGATATCACATGATCAAACCCCGAAAGCTCTGATTTGACGAAATGTGCCAAACTGAATGTTCAAAATTTGCCGTCGTTAGAGCAAGATGGTTGCTGTTTTAACTAGACTAGCTTCATACAGAATGGACAGACTACCGCATGATGACTGAAGAGCTGCTCACTTCATTCTGCTCAAATGCTGTTTGCTTCTTCTGGCTTCCATATGTGTTCCCAAAGCGGAAGGATCAGAAGCCCCGATAACGTAGTGTTTTTTGCAGCTCTTCTCATAGGCAAGAAAAGCAACCACAACGCAACGCCAATGACAGTACAAAAGTGTTGAAAGCACACGAGACAAACAGCTCAGATTTTTCAAGTCCAAGCAATCTGTAACGCTACGATTACTGCAACCCATTAAATCTCTTCCTTCATTTATCGGGAGAGTAACACACTAGTCCCTTTTATTACCCCACAATCACCACAGGGTTCCACTGCAATGGGACGCTTCAGTAACTTGAACAGTCCAAGCAAAGGCCCCTCAAGATCGAGCTCGAGACCGCCTTCTCGAGGTATTGCATCGGATGACGATGAGCTTCTCAGTAGTGTGAGTTTAGGTAACATCGATGAGCTTATCAATCAGAGGCTAGCTGCTCTAAGTAAAACCACTCATTCTAAGAGCACACAGAAACTCAACCTTCATAGCATAAGCTCCATAACTAGTGCCCTCTTGAATCCCAAGGTGCCCATATCTGTTGAAGACCGCGAAATGCTTATGAACCAGCTCTACTTATTGATAGTGAAGACATCAAATTCAACCTTCCATGAAAACTTGAGCATTTATAGGATCTCCAAGGGATACGAGCTCTTATTAGCTATAAGAATTGTGGCTGCATCTGCAATATCGCAATGTGATGACGTTGCAGATGATGTCATTGAATTCTCAAGTTCGTTGGAGTCCAAGATTGCATCTCCCGAGTTGGAAAACTCTACTAAACAGCAATTTGTTTACGCTTATGCCTCCATGACACTTGCCGTTTACGAAGGATCCGGTGCTTATGGAGTTGAAGGTCGTTTAGAATTTCTATTCGAGACGTTACTCGGGTTGACGAGTGATATTGTGCAAAACGCCCCTGTTATTGGCAGTTTGGTGTATGGTATAGGTGCCTTGCTTACTCTTTTAGTGGATAGCACATCCTTGAACCAACACATTGAGAGTATATTGGAATCCACAATCAATCTTATCATTGATTGTGATATCCTTGAAGTGACAAAGCCTATGGCGATGCTATGTGCCTTGTGTTATGAGATGTATGATTACATTGATGATGCTAGTGACGCAGACTATGATCCGGAAAGGGGACCCTACGTTTACCCTTATGAGATAATTCAGAGATTACAGGATTTAGTTTCAACATCAACGACAAAGAGTTCCAAGAAGAGCAAGACTGAAAGTCGATCGCTTTTCAGAGAAGCTTTAAATACTGTCAAAACCTATTCGGACTTGGCGTCAAGGTTGCAGATGCAAGAGATTGGTGAAAACCCTGATGATCCTGTTCTTTCACATGTTAGACTCGATAAGAACAGATCCATCCCCGTGAAATCCTGGTTTGCCTTTTTCAGATTGATCGAGTTGAAATGGGCATTTGGTCCTGGCCTTTTCAATCAACTCGTTAGTAACCCAAACCTTGCCGACATGCTACAACAGGAGGTTAAGAAGGAGAAGAAACCTGATTTAGCGTATTTCTCGCCAAAGTTGAAGACAAAGGTCAATGCTGACTCTGGAGCTAGGTTTGACTCCGATGAGGAACTTGATGAAGACCAAACTAGTGACAACTTTGACCCGGGTGATGATTTGGGAAAAACAAAGCATTGGAATTCTCATTTGATCAACACAAAGAAACAAAAAATGATAGCCCGTGGAAGGGATGAGAAATTTACTCGTCAAATGGAGGCTGCTGGACTTTTGAAATGAAAAGTTTTGGAATGCGGCAGATACTTGCCCATATAAACCGTTTAGCTTCTGATGGCTCAAAATGGGTAGCTCTTGTCACTTACAAATGGTGACGATCTACAATCATTAATCCAAATATCATAATAACAATGAATAATAAAACAACTCTAACATAACAATATAATCGTAAATAATCTAATCAGTTTTCATTTGCGCAGTAGAAGCTAAAGGAGACCATCCAGCAACGGCTCCTCCAACAATGGTTGGGACCATAGTCAAAGCAGCAAGGGCGTGATGAGATTGTGAACCTAGTGTGCTCTCGTCATCATCTGTTGAAGAAATGGATTTGCCTCTCCATCTGCGATATAACGACACTGGATTCAATGGTGAATATTCATCAGTTTCTCTCACGTATAGAATATCCTCCTTAGTTTTTCTGAAAGCTGGAACATTATTATATAGCAATCCATCCTCTTCTTCCTCTAATGATATTTTTTTATTTCTTTTGCCAATTCGCAAGTAACTGAAGGAAACAGCATAGACAAATGCCTTGTATAGTCTTGTAGGAAACACTTTTATAGCCCATTCATCTGGAATGATTCTGATACAAACACCCCACGGTAGGGATAGCATACCACAAATGATAGCGGTGCCCCACATAGCCCCGGTTTGTCTTGCAATAGAAAAGGCAGAACCACCAACAAACATGATCAAGACTTGTACACCACCAATCAAGATGGCAATACCAAGGAAATACCAATTTCTAAACAAATGTTGAAAAAAATTCAAATTTGTTGCTGTGATACGATCTTTAACGTTTGATATACCATCAGCTTCATCCAATTTTCTAGTCACCCACAGTTTGAAAAATTGCAACCAAACAAAAGTATTGAAAGTCATGGCATCTAGTTGAGTTTGCTGATGAGATGTGATTTCTTTATTACCGAAAAAAATCTGCTTACCAGCGAAATGGAGCACAAACGTTACAATCAATTGCAAACTACTCTGACCGAGGATCATCTTCCACATTGACGGGGAAATCAATGTTAATTTGCGTCCATCAGGTTTTCTGTCAAGAATAGAATTGTCAGGTCTATCAGTGGCCAATGCCAATGCAGCCAAGGTATCCATGATAAGGTTGACCCAAAGCAATTGAACAGCAGTCAAAACGGATTTACCAGAAGAGGAGGCAACAGCAGAGACAAAAGTTAACACGACAGCTGTAATATTGACAGTTAACTGGAACTGTATAAACTTCTTTATAGATGTAGAAACACATCTGCCCCATTTGATAGCATTGACTATTGCTGCAAAATCATCAGTCATTAAAATAATATCCGAAGCTTCCCTGGCAACCTCCGTACCTGATATACCCATAGAAAACCCTACATCTGCTAATTTCAGAGCAGGAGCATCGTTTGTACCATCACCTGTGACTGCCACAACTTCACCTTGTTTTTTCAACGTTTCCACCAGAACTCTCTTGTCCTCAGGGGAAGATCTTGCAAGGACTTTAAGGCGTGGAACAACTTTGTATCTTTGCTCTTTTGTCAATTTTCTGAAAACGGGTCCCTCCATACAAACATCAGGGTTACCTCTATCCTCCTCCTTCAAGATGCCACAATTAAAAGAGATGGCCTTTGCAGTAATGACGTTATCACCAGTAACCATACGTACTCTAACACCAGCTCTTTCACATTGAGCAACGGCTTCTTTGACGCCAGGACGTAATGGGTCCTTGATACCAACAATTCCATCAAGTACTAACCCAGTTTCAGAAAATTTTGAATGATCCAATGGGTCACCCAATAAGAGGTCAGGATCTGCTTCACTAGGTACAGTCGTCACAAACTCACTTGGTGGCCATGAAGATAGTTCGAAATCTCTATGTGCCAAGGAAATCGTTCTTAATGCCATCTCAGCATACGATACGATTTTGGCCTCAACTTCACTTGATATTTTGGCGTCCACAGCGATTTTCTCCCCATCGGAGGTAACTTTGAAAGCACATCTAGCGAAAACTAATTCTGAAGCTCCCTTGATGTAAAATCTAAACTTGTTCGAGTTTGGGAACTTAACAACGATACCACCCCATTTTCTTGAACTTTCAAAGGGAATGACTTGAACCACCTTTTCAATGCCAAGTAAAGAAGGGTTAGCTCTTAAAAGTGCCAATTTATGATCTTTGGCCATTCCAAATGATTGCTCTGCAAGCATCAACAATGCTGTTTCTGTCTTTGAGCCTATATATGGCTCTGATTCTTGAGTTCCTAATTGTGCTTGATTTTTTTTATTTTTCGACCACCAATGTTTCCTTTTAGTGATCTGCATTGGGTTCTCAATGTTTTCACTCTCCTTGTTCTCAAAAGCTGTGGAATTGAGGGCTATGTTTGTCAAGACGTTTAACTTCACCTCATCGGTTAGCTCTAATTCGAATGATTTAGCAATTGTGGAAGTGGTATTATCATCAAACTCCAAGTCGGATATATTACCATTGACAACTCTCATTTTGTTTTCTGTTAAAGTACCAGTCTTATCAGAGCAAACTGCAGTGGCACCACCCATGATCTCACATGCTCTAAGAACTCTTACAAGATTAGCATCTTTTGCCATTCTGGTAGTGGCAAACGCCAGGGCTAGAGTGACAGCCAGGGGTAAACCTTCGGGTACTGCGACCACAATGATTGTGATTGCAGTGATGAGAATATCCAAAAATTTTGAACCCTTTTCAGCTGGTTTCAAATGATAGTATTTTTTACCTTTGGGTAAATAAGACAAAAATCTGCAAAACAACACTAAGAACAAAACACCAGCTGCTAGAATACCATATTTCGTGATACCATCAGCCAAATTGTTCAATCTAACTTGCAACGGAGTCTGTTCCGGTTCCACTTTCAGCGCCTCCATGGTACGACCATGGATAGAATTTGGCCCCACTGCGGTGACAATGGCTTTACCTAACCCAGAGAGTAATCTTGAACCAGAAATCATAAAAGAATCTGGAACACCTTTTGTACCGATATCGACATCTGCGTTAGGGAATTTTGTATCGTATTCTTCAAGAGCAATTTCAATTGGGATTTTTTGTATGCTATGAGATTCACCAGTCAAGGCACTTTCGTCACATTCACAAGATCCGGCAATGAGTACTGCATCTGCGGGCAAAACGTCACCGGTTTGTAATGTCAAGATATCACCAACCAGAAGATCAAAGATGGAAATGACATGTTCATCACCACCACGTATAACCACGATATCACGATCATTTTTCTTTGCATTCAATTTAGCAAATTGCATCTCCTTTTGGAAATCGTTTGCAGCACCTACGAGGACAACGATAGCCACAGCAGCAATAATAGCAACCCCTTCTACCCATTCCACTTTCGGGATCTTATTTCCCTGTGCATCCCGTTCAGCTTCTTGTCCAAACGTTTCGTAAAGCCCCAGGGCGAGAGACACCACCGCGGCAATAGACAACAAGATCAACACTTTATCATGCATGGCTTCCCAAGCTAATTGGAAAAAAGACTTGGGTTTCCTTTCAGGGAGTTTGTTGATACCAAACTGTGCCGTCCTTTGATCAAGATCTGGCAACGCAGGGTTCAACCCATTAGTCTTATCTGTTTTCAAAACGTTGTAGAAATTCTGCGCATCGTGGAATCGTTGCTTGAAGAACTTGATAGATTTGGGATCGTGAAGCTCTGTTAACTCTTGTAGTGTGATATCGCAGTAATTCTGAGTCTGCGGTCTAGGCGCCAAGCTCCTAAGCGTAGATCGTCTTGATACGCCGTGGTCGGCCATCACAAAAACGGTCTTGTTGGGTGTGGAAACAGGGGAGCAGACAACTCAAGCGAAAAGTTGCTGGTTTTATCGCAGAGCGCCAAACAGGTTTTCATGCCAGCGGCGGGTTTGATAAGTGTATAAAGTGGGCTGTGCTGAGACGCGATTTGGGGGCAGCTTTGCTCGCGCGGGCCTGCGAGATTAGCCATTTTTTTTTTTTTTTTGTGCTTTTTGGCGGGACCCTGGCGACGAGCGCCCACCCCAGGCGCTGGCAGGCTCAGCCTTATCGATGACCGAGGAACCGCAGGTGGCCATCAGCGTGGTTGGCGGCAATGCTCTGCTGTTCAGCGTTGACGATATCGAGAAAGTGCGATCGCTGGGGATCGTTGGTGTATTGAGCGGGACTTTGCCCGCTGCTCCTCAGCAGAACTTGTTTCTCGGCGTCCCGCTGGTGTTGATGCCCGAGGAGTGTGTGTGGTTGGTGGAACAGGGCTATGGCGTTGTGATTCCGGAGGCAGAGTTTGTGAGGGACATGTACACACATCTTAGCGAGGAGGACTTGCGGGAGATGGAGACAGCGAGACGACTGGACCTGGAAGAGCAGAGGAGAGGCAAAGTGGAAGAGTATGAGAGGAAGATGCGGAAGCTCGGTGTGAAGGATTACAAAAGGGATGAAGCGCTGATAGAGCAATCGCTAGCTGTAACCATCGCTGACACTCCCAGGATGCTACCCAATTATTCATTCTTCAAAGAGATTTACTACAAACGAAGATTGCAAGATTTGGTATCTCTCTTAGATGCTAACCATCTCTCATGTGTAACGTTTGCTCATTTGAGGCGTAAGGGTTATTATTTGGCACCAGGTTTACGATTCGGTGGGAAGTTCATCGCATACCCTGGCGATCCTCTTAGGTATCACGCTCATCTCATTGTAAATACAGTCGAATGGAATAATGATATAGAAATGATCAATGTGGTAAGTGGTGGTAGATTAGCCACGGGAGTGAAGAAACTATGGACAATTGCAAGTGAAAGGGAAGACGGTAACGACAAGGATAAGGACAACGTTGTGTGTTTTTCAATTGAATGGGCCGGGTTTGGTTAAAATATATATCTATTTTAAAGCTTTCTCAAATAGTTCATCGTCATAGTTTTTCGATTGCAAATAGTTATCTTTACCAATTTGAATCTTCTTCACAAACGCAGCAAACACATTATAGAACTCTCCCAAGTTTTTGAAAACCGGTAATAACCCAGTCAAATTGTCAATTTTCTCCAAGAGTTCATGATCAATCTCTGAATCCTTTTCCAACTTTTTTCTTTCAGCTAATTGATCCAATATAGTATCCTTGAGAACATCAAGAGCCGAGGACAACTCTTTTGGTTTGATAGTGATGTCCCTCGAGGAAGTTTTAGCACTAGTTGGTGCCATTCGTGGAGTATCTTTCCCCTCTTCATTAGTATCGTCCTGTGAGATCTCCACTATTGATCTGACCGTTTCTAAACATTTCAACACTTTCAACAAGTTCGCCTTAGCATTTGCAAGTTGTAACATCCTTTGAGTCGTTTCATTGCCGGCATGAAGCCCCTCGATCTTGGATGATATCGATTGTATAGTGTCATTCAATGATTGAATCGAAATTGAAAGGGAATCAATATAGTATTCTAATCTTGTTGTAGGCTTCAGTTTTGATTTCTCTGTTGATTCATACGAATACGAAACAATGGAATTAGAGGCATGAAGTTTCTTGATTTGCGATTCAAGATCATTGGTAAGTTCATTTGTGTAGAAATCTAAATATGATAAGAGTTTGGATGATCGTTGTTGTAATTGTTGGAGGTATTGTGAATTTCTCAAAGATTTTGAACTTTGTGTTGTAGAAGTTGTAAACAGAGCATCGAGGTAGGCATGGGGTACAAACTCCTCATCGAAGAACATGGAAAGGAGTTCATCAGACATCTTTGAATGGCGTTAGAATAAGACTAAGTTGTTAAGAAATTTGGCGGGTTTTTTTTGCCCTGATTTTTTGGTATAAGGTATGGCATGATATAGTAAAACTGAGGTCGCTGGATTCTGTGATAAAAGAGGGCTTGGCCGAGTGGTTAAGGCGTCAGATTTAGGTTTGCTTGTGGAAACGAGTCAAAAACACTCTGATATCTACGGATGCGCGAGTTCGAATCTCGTGGTCCTCATTATCACTTTTTTTTTTTTTTCCTTTTCTTTCCCTTTCTTCCTTCCTTCTCTCTAAAGCGTTTTTTCTTTGTGCTTTCTCTTTCAAACACAAGTGGCACATCTGCAAAGGGCATTGGAACCACATTGAAGAAATGGTGCGTAAACGGGTATGATGGTCTATGAACAAAACTAACAGGAGGGCACAAGTTGAAACTTAGACAGCTTCAAAAGAAGAAACAAGAAGAGTTGGCAGGACAAGGTAGCACCGATGCAGTAAAGATTTCACCTGCTCAGTTACGTATTGAAAAGGATCTAAAAGAGATTGATATCCCAAAGACGATAAAATTGAAATGTCTTGACAATTCAAATATGAAACTAGAAGTTTTAATAATGCCTGATGAAGGTTACTATCGAGGTGGGAAGTTCAAATTCAGTATCAATATCAGTCATAACTTCCCAATAGAGGCGCCAAAAGTTCGATGTTTACAGAAAATTTACCATCCAAATATCGATTTGGAGGGTAACATATGCTTGAATATATTAAGAGAAGATTGGTCGCCTGTGTTGAGTTTGAATTCGATACTAGTTGGTTTATTATTTTTGTTCTTGGAGCCCAATCCTCAAGACCCATTGAATAAAGAGAGTGCTAATATCTTGAATCGTGACAAAAAACTTTTCTCCAAGTACGTTAGCGCTACGATGAGTGGAGGTACCGTTGATGGGAAACGCTATGACTACGTCTACACTTGAAGAGGGGGGGGGCTGATCTTTCTCTACTTGAGAAAAAAAAAAATATTGCAAATCCATAATGTCATCATGTACTAATTTGAATGAGAAGAATATTGAAGAAATAACTATAGGAAAAACATCAACGTCAACTTGCACAGCAAGCATAAAGGTATTCGTTAATCACCGTTTTTGACCGAGCCTGTCAAATCCGCACACCGTTAAGCGATCTCTTATCATAGCCTGATAGCAGGCCCAGCGGTTTCCACTTCACCGTCGGAATATATCGTTGGTCGCTCGTAAGTAGACTTTGTATCTTTAGACTGTGAGCTCTGTTCAGTTTGCTGTGGCGGTTCCTTGTTGACCAATTTGTAGTGTGAGTTTGTGTTGTAAAGGGCCAGAGATCTCTTTGCCTGGATGTAGGAAGAGTTGGAGGGCATTTTGATTCTGGCGGAGGTTTGCAGGTTCTTGAGCTTGATGACTTGTCTGGACATGTTCATTGTGGTTGGGGGTGGAGATCAAGGAGGGCCTCACACACGAGGTGGCGCCCACCCATATTTATATATGTGTATTCATACGACTAGTGACTCAATCAGCTGTTGACGGATGTCCGGGGGCCATCGAGCTGTTTCGCAGCGTGCGCAGAGCAATCCGGGGCGGTGGAACCAGATTTTAGAGATTCTAAAGAGAGAAGGGGGGGGAGGGAGCACGTGACTTTTGGAATGTGAGTCATTGGCGGTTCCGTTTCCCCAGATTCTTGGTGATCCAGATGGTTTGCTTTTTGAGTCATCCCGGGGCCACTCAGTGCGCTCACTGCTCACTGCCTCGGCTGTTTGTTGCACCCTCCGGCGGCCCCGGGCAGAAGATTCTTTCCCATTCTATACAGACTAGATTCACCTCACTCTCTGTCATCCAGGATCCTTATGCATTCATTGCTCTTTGCGAGTCTCTCTCTATATGGAGAATTAAGGGACGGTTTTTCTTTCGCAGACCCGCGTTCGAACCCCGACTGCGCCCTCTTTGTTAAAACTCATCGAAAGCGGAAAAACAAAAAATCAGATACACATAGTCAAGCAGAGCCACCTAAAGCATTAGAGTAAGATCCCCTCCCACAAATGAACAAGGAAGATCTAATCCAATTACTGAAACGAGACTCGTCTGCCTCGCTTATAGCCGGTGGTGTAGCGAGGCATCGTTTCACGAACTGCTATAGCGCCAATTGAACGTGCCAAGATCCTTTTCCAACTCCAGGGCCCCGGAAGGGCTCATTATCAAGGAATGTTCCCAACTATCTGGCAAATGTATAAAGAAGAAGGCATAAAGGGGTTGTTCAGGGGTAATGGGCTAAATTGTATTAGAATCTTCCCTTATTCCGCTGTTCAATTTTACGTTTATCAAAAAATCAAATTCATCTTGCTTAAACCTGGTGAAACTGAATTACAAAATTTTCAAAGATTATTTGCAGGATTCACTTGTGGTACAGCATCTGTTATTGTCACTTACCCATTGGATCTCGTAAGAACGAGGTTAAGTATCCAAACTGCTAATTTATCAAAATTAGATAAATCTAAAGTTAAAACCGGTGAAAAACCTCCAGGGATTATTGAACTATTGATAAAGATTTACAAACATGAAGGCGGAATACTAGCATTATATAGAGGTGTTTGGCCAACTACTTTAGGTGTTGCACCTTATGTTGCCATAAATTTTGCAGTTTATGAACAATTGAAAGAATTTATACCTGATTCTTCAGCTTGGACTAAATTGTTAATAGGGGCCACTAGTGGTGGGATTGCTCAAACAATGACATATCCATTTGATTTATTAAGAAGACGATTTCAAGTGTTAACTATGGGTGGTGGTTCGAGTTCAGAATTGGGGTTTAGATATACATCTGTATGGAATGCCCTAGAGACTATTTTCAAAACTGAAGGGTTTAGAGGTGCATATAAGGGATTAACTGCTAATTTATTCAAAGTGGTACCTTCAATGGCGGTTAGTTGGTTAAGTTATGAAGTTGTAAAAGATTGGTTGATGGCACTTTAAATATTCATTTTAAATCAATAGAGAAGCAAAAAAAGAACAATTCCCTCTTTGGGAAATCTAGAAACACCCGGACACCATCACGCCCTTTTCGCAATCAGCCAACCAAAAATGTTGTAAAAATCAATAAAAGGAAAACCGAAAAGCTCATACGACAGGTTCTTTGAATAATTGTTCTTTGAATTCAATTAAAACAACTTATCCACGATGAGACCATCCCAATACCTGTTTAATGCTGCCGTATGTTCTTGTCGCTCTGAAATCCTCTCCTGTTTTTTTTTTGTTACTCCTTCAGAGATTCAATGTACTAACTACTATTTATTATAGAAGAAGAACTCTGGTTTCGCTATCCCAGTGGAATTGACCCCATTGTTTGTTGCCATGGGTATTGCTGTAAGCTCCGGTATCTATTTCAGTTATAAGAAATTCGCTTATGATAAGTCATTGAGATTGACAAGAAATCCAAAACAGTCTGATGAAAGTTTGAACAAATTGTTGACGGAAACTGAATCAAAATCTGAATAAAGCGGTTAGTTATGTATGTGGATGAGAGTGTGTTTGATGTTGGAGTCAATTTTTACTGCATATTCAAAGAAACAACGAGCCGGAAGAGATAGGGGGGAGGCCCTCCTTATTTACAAGTTCGAATATTAGAGAGAGGAAGCAATAGTTGATATCTTACTCGCAATGCAGCTTTTCTCAGGATAAATATTATATACATGGGTTCTATATGATTTGAACTTGGCTTTGCTGTTCTTTGTCTTGACTTTTTGGTTTTTTTCCTTTCAAAGAGGCCTGTAGACCATCCTATTCTTTGAGAGTTGTGTAATAATCTGTTACGTCATCAAGATCTTCCAAGGCATTGATGAATTTGCCATATTTCTCTTTTGTTTCCTCATCTTCAACGGTGATAAGAGCGTCATCTTTCGGAACGTAAACCATACCAACTTCTTTGATACTGTAATCTTTTTTCAATTCACTAGCAATTCTTCCTGTATCATTGACATCTGTAATCACTTCTAACAAGGATTCCTCCCCTTCAACTTGCTCTATATCTTCTGCGCCCAAATCCACAATTTTCTCAAAAACGGTATCGAAATCGTCTTCACCTTTAGCGATTGAAATGAATCCTTTTCTGTCGAATTGGAACAGTGTAGGTGATAGATTCCCACCGAACTTGGCAAACACAGACCTCACATTACTAAAAGTTCGTTTCTTATTATCTGTCAATGTTTCACTTTAAGATATTAGTCTCTCTCTCTCTCTCTTTCTTACCACATCCCATAGATCTATACTCACACGACAAACGAGACGTTCCCAGGCCCCACACCTTCGTACACTGCTGTCTCAACGTTATCTTTGGGATCACCACCGAGTCCAGCACCTCTTCTCACAGCGTTCTCAATCACTTTCTTCGCAACGTTGGCCTTTGAAGCCGCTTCCAAGACAGCAGCGAGCCTAACGTTCTTACCCGGGTCAGGGCCTCCCACTGAGCGTTTAGTTAGTACGAGTCTGGAAATAAGGCCTATGGCGGGATCATCACTCACGCTTAGCAGCCACAGAGATGGCATTAGCGAACTTGTTAATGATTTTGTTCTTTTGAGCATCGTTTTTGGCCTTGTCGTGCTTGATGTTGGCCCATTTGGAATGGCCCGCCAGCAAAGAGCGAGAAGTGCTTAGGCGCCTGACAACGGGCGTTGGCCACAGCTTCTTAAACATCTTGTGGGTGCTTTTGTTTAGCCGCTGAGGTTTCGTTTTGTATATAAATCGAGTGGAATCTGTGGGAAATGGCTATGTAAGTCCGAAAGCCCAGTGCTGCATAACCCGGTGCTCGCGCAAAAGGCTTAAAGGATTCTGTTGACGGCTTCTCACGCAAACGAGGTTTCCCAGGCCTGGAGAACAAATGGGCGACAACAAGAACCGTGCGCTGCTCGCGGTGATCGGGGACGAGGACACGATCACCGGGATGCTGTTGGCAGGGATTGGCCAAGTTGATGACTCCACACATTCAAAGAACTTTTTCGTTGTGGATTCAAAGACCACGGATGAACAGATTGAGAAAACATTTGTCGAATACGTTGAAGAAAGAGACGATATTGCCATTCTCTTGATAAACCAGCATATCGCTGAGAAGATCAGGTTTAGAGTGGATAACTTTACCAATGCCTTCCCGGCTATCTTGGAGATACCTTCTAAAGATCATCCATACGGTGAGTGGTGGTGTTTCCCTGTTATTGATATGAGGAATGTCTACTAACTATGTGATTTAGACCCGGAAAAGGATTCCGTTTTGAGAAGAGTAAGAAGACTGTTTGGAGAGTGATATCGCTATATGCCTCTTGATGAGGATGGTTTGTATCTTTAATGCAGGTCATAATAACTGGGAAAAATATTACTATCATGAAGCGTAAAAATACCAACGTTTGTCTATACAAGGAGCCACTATTTCTTTTTACCCTTCTTCTTTTTGTTATTCTTCTTTTTAGACCCATTGCTAGACTGCACCTGAGGTTGCGTTGTAACTGGCGTTTCAGTTTCAGTTTCTTCAGAACCGTCATCAACTTCGTCAACATTTACTGTAGGGTTTATCTCCACTTCATCAAACTGCGATTCAGTCTCAGCCTTTTTCTCTTCTTCTACATTTTGTTCGAGACTTGGGGACTCTTTCGGTTCTTCCTTGGACTCAATGCCATCCTCCTTCAGCTCTTGCTCTTTCGGTTCTTCCTTGGACTCAATGCCATCCTCCTTCAGCTCTTCCTTGGATTCCTCTTTTGGCTCCTCCTCGACTTTCTCCTTGGAATCTTCTTGAGACTCCTTCACGTCTTCATCGTCAACCCTTGGCTCTTCATCCACTGGTTTTACATCTTTTGAAACAGGCTGTGAGACTGCTTCGGAAACTTCATCCTGCACTTGATCAACAGGATTTGATTCTTGCGTGGAAGGTTGCTGGGCTTCTTCTTGTTCGCTATTTTCAACAATTTGTTGAGTCTCAGTTTTTGAAACCGCAGGTTGCGCTTCAACTTCGGTCTCGTGTACTTGTTCTTCCACCACTTGTTCGCCAGCATCACTTGACTCGATATTTGTATTCTTTGTCTGAGGGACGCCATTTTCCTGTGCGGCATCCTGACCCCCCTGTTTTGGTTGCTCTTCCTCTTTCCCCGGCTCAACAGAGTCAGTAGCCCGTGCCTGTTCACTGGCTGAGTGCGCTGGCTGTTTGACAAATCTATGCTGTTGCAGGAATTTTGGATCAGCATCCAAATAGAAATTTCTCACGCCTACAATTCTTCTCTCAGATTCACAAGCTTTCAGCCATTCGGGTCTCACCACAGGGATATTACTATCCAGTGCCCTTTTCCATTGAGGACCTAACCCTAGTGTTGCAATAAAATGCGTAGTATCCACTTTAACTTCATCTTGTAACGGTTTCGCACCAATATTCTTCAAAGACTCTTCTATATCTTCACGTGTGATACCATCTCTAGGGTCAATTTCACCGAGACACACGGTAATACCACTCAAATCTGTCATCTTGTGAGTTCTTAACTTAACATGCTCACTTTCATAAACACCAGCAGTGGTGGCTAATCTTAGATGGAATTCATAAGGTGTATCAACGGGTAACCCAGACAGTTTAGTAGTAGTGGTGACATATGGGTTTGGGATTTGTCCTAGTCTTGACCCATTCTTGTACAAGGTTAAAGATTTGATACTAGCGGAGCCCACTTCCAATGGGTCCCACTCTAACACTGCGCTGGTCTGTGTGACGTTTTTAACACGCAAGATCGGTGCTTGTGGTTCATGAGTCCCGAACAATTCCAAGATCTGATCCTGGATCCGTTCAAACTCCGTTTTGGCAACTTGTTCCTCCTGTAGGTCTTGATCGCATCTTATAGTCACGACAGATCCGGCATTGATGCCATCTGGAAGCAGAATCGTCGGGAATTCTATCAAATGGTGATCCTTGGTGAGCAACAATGCCAAGGAGGCATCCAGTTTACCAACAGTGAGTGAAACCTCCACCATTTCTTCTGAGTCCTATAAATAAGTTCCAGCTTGTTTGTGTATCCCCTTTGTCGAGTTTTCAGCTATAATTCGCGAACGTTGCACATTCCCAAAGGGGAAATTACACACTACCATCAAAAAATTACTAGAAGCATTGACAGTCTCTATAGAGGATTTGGCTTGTAGGTTCCTGGCTGTAAAGTGGGCTTGAGGTACTTTTTATCATTGTGAACGTTTCAATATGGCCTAAGAATTACCAGTCTATTTATGCTCTTCATTAGTTGACAACATGTCGACTATACCAATGAGATGGGAACCTCGAATTTTTGCATGATCGACTGAATAGGAGAGTGTCAAAGAGAAGTCGTTCTACAGCCTTTGAAATAACCCGTCATAGACGTAGATATGTCATTATAATATACAAGAATCAAGCTGGATCAGTGAGCCAATCATAGTTCACCGAGCACCTTATCCAAGATTGAGACGAAAATGTCAGCATGTTTCTTGCCAAACGTTAAAGTTGGTCTTAATCTAACAGAAACTTCAGCACAACCACCACAGTTAACACCGTTTTGCTTCAACTTGTACAGAAGAGCGTTTCTCTTGTCGGAGGATTCCAAGTCCCATGCAATAAACGTTGCTCTACCCTTCCCTCTCAAGTTTTGCATGAATTTTGGATATTTGGTTTGTAATTCGGAAAGCTTCCCGTATAAATAGTCACCAACTTCAGCAGCCTTCGAGACCAAGTCATTGTCAACAATCTCCTTGGCAATGGCACCAGCCAAAATCATTCTAGCTGGGTCACCACACCACGTGTTGAATTGTCTGTAAGCAACATTTGGCACAAAAGTTGGATCATGGAAGAAATATCCAGCGGATTGAAATTTCTTAGAGAAAGTGACTAAATCTGGTGGAGGAGTAATATTGAAATGTTCATGAGCCCAGAATTTACCAGTAGCACCAACACCTGTTTGAACTTCATCAATAATGAAAACAACACCATGTTTCAAAGTGATATCTCTCAAGCCTTGGAAGAATTCAGCAGACGCATGGTTATCACCACCTTCTGATTGGATTGGTTCGATAATCAGTGCGGCGATTGGGATATGCCACGTTTTGATCAAATCTTCAACAATCTTCAAACAACGTTCATCCTCAGCCTTGTTGTGTTCAACATTCTCCTCTAATGGGTACTTGTATGAAGGGAATTCCGCCTTTGGCCATTTGAAAGATGGGAAATCTAATTTGTGTACAGGTTTAGATGCAGTGACAGAACCTGAAGCGAATAAACGACCGTGGAATGCTCTTTTGAATGAAATGACAGCTAATTCAGGGGATCCAGGAGCTTCATTTCTCATGGTGGATTCATTCTCCTCCTTAGTGAATTCAGTAGTGTAACCTCTCTTTTTGGCTTGATACCACATAAAGGCAGCTTTGAAAGCCAGTTCGTTGGCATCAGCACCGGAAAGACCAGACCAGATCTGGGTTTGACCCTTTGGTGCAACTTTCAACAAATTCTTGATGATTCCTTCCAAATCTTTACCAGGGAAATTACCCAAGGCTGGTCTTTCAACTATTGCTCTAATCATTTCTGGTGATTTAGCAGCTTCAATCAAAGCAGGATTGTTATAACCAAGGGCAATCGAAGCAATTTGTGCATAGAGGTCCAAGTACACGTTACCATCAACGTCAGCGATGTAATTACCATTAGATTTTTCATAATCGGCAATGAAGTAAACAGGTCTTGAATCAAACACTTTACCCAGTGATTCGATTCCCTTTTTAGACTCAGGGCCTGGGATCTCAGTGACCTTAACGGTTGGTTTCTCCGGTTCGTTTGGATAGTACTTGGCAGCAGCTGACATCTCTTGTTGTCACGAATAGAAGTCCGAATAGAAAAGATTCAAAACAAGGATCTAAAGAGGCCTTTATATACTCGTTGCAGCGGGAGGAAATTGCTAACAAGATGATTATAACCTCGAATCCCGCGGGTTTCCTAATCAGGATGGGGTTTTGGCCCTCTGGGCGGGAAAAACGATGGGCATCGATTCCTAATTGGGTATGGTTATGTGCACTGTGATTTAGGGCCCTGCTGCTTTAGAGACTTTTGAGTCGCGGAAAGATGGGACTAACAAGGGACTGGGGAATGGCTATGTGTCAAAAAGTTGATAACTTGGAAATGAGATTCCACTAAGCTTTTGGTCTATTTCCCCCAAAAGAGTCAGTAAGCACCGTGGATATACGTCCAATACGTTAAGCCAAGACTGAGGCAGAGCTCGTTGCCCGCTGTCGGGTTCTCTTCCGTTGAGTCTCAGTCTTTCTATTAAGTAAGCCTGGATCCGTGTATGGGTTTCTTAAAAAACCCGCGCGGCAAAGTGCCAAAATAGGCAACAACGTTATACCGTTTGACCTCTTGACATATACAAATAGGCGATCGTTAAACGTCAATTTTAATTGTGTCAATCCGTCTCACTTACAATTCGATTAATCATAAACATTAATCATAGACACATCGATGTGCCAAAAAGGAAAGCAGTATCCTATCATCATGATTATTCATTAAACACATCACAACATAGCCTAGGCCTCTAAATCTATCAAAGGGAATAACATGGGCTATATAAACCATGTATCAAAAAACAGACCCTCTTCTTCGTCTATGGGCAAACTTCGTCTTCACTCCATTGGTCATGGTCATATCTTTCATAAATGTAACGAGATTGATGACCATTTAGGTTAACATAATCAACTTTGTCAACAAGGAGTACAACCAATGCAAAATTTTTTTTACCATCATCCTCATTAGAGCCATCGACTCCTCTAGAAATCGAATCAAGCAATTTTTGTTTCTCTGATGTGAGTACAGAACCCGGTTCCGGTTTTCTAAAACTTGATTTGAGCTTAGTGGATAAGGCATCCCATTTCGAGTTCATCTCTTTTTCCCATTCCTCCCTTGTTGGTTTATTTGAAGATTGTGTGTCTAACGAGAAACTCTCATGGTTCGTTAAGTCTAGACTCGAAGAGTAATTCTTAATCAATCCCGGTGAAACCAATGGGTATGAACCAATCTCCTCGTTGAAACTTTCCAAATGACCCAATGTCTCTGAAGTCAACACTCTAGCTTCACCACATAGTCTAAATTGTTCGTTTGTGGATGGGAACCAGAAGCATGCTTCAAAATGTGGATCTTTTTTCAAATGCATATATTTCTCCATCCGTATGTCAGTGGTGAACGTTAGTACGTTTGTCTTTTTATCATTGAACAGAAACCCTCTGAATATACACGTGCGAACTTTTGGAACACCATGCGTATCAACTGTAGCAAATGAGAAAGTGACAAATGGTGCACTTTCAAGGTGTCTCGTGATGGCATTGGTGAAGGCAGGCACCCATGGAGCCATATACTGCATCTTGTAGAATGTGAAATGAGAGAATGTGGACGTTAGAAGAATGAAGTGTGGATTACTTTGTGGGTTGAATGCTTGGAAACTCTGGTGGTGGAACGAAATGTTATTGAAAGAAGATAACCAAGTCCGTTATAACCCTTTCGAGGAAATGCGAATCGATTCAACCAAAAATTGGCGGGGGGCAGAAGGAAATTTAGACAGCCCAGTGCAAGCGAGAGCAGGAAAGAGCTGATTGCAACGAGTCGATATGGGAACAAGCCACAGATGAAACACACCGATTCGATCACAGAATCTCTGTGTGTGTGTGGGATGTTTTTTCTTTCCACGTCCAAAGTACAATTTTTTTTTCGCTGGCAGCGCTGAGCCCAGCCAAATGGAAAAAACCCACCGAGGAAAGCGCCGTTCAGGAAAAACAAACCCCGGATCATGTAAGCACAGACTTCAAAGCATTCTCACTATATAAATCGCTGGCCCGGTGTCTGCCATGCTCAAGCAATCGTCGAGGCTCTTCAGCTCTTCGGCTGGACTGCGGAAGGCTGTGAAGCGTATGTTCTTTCCCCCTTGTTGAAGTCCTAGCTTGTCTTGTCTAACCCTGAATAGCTGCATCACCATCAGTGCTGGATCTAAGAGTGGGACAGATCATGTCATGCCAACGACACGCAGACGCTGATAAACTATACGTTTCGCAGATCGCGCGTGGAGTGGACACGGAGCCTTTGACGGTGTGTAGTGGTCTTGTAGACTATATCCCCATTAGTGAAATGACGGGCAGAAGAGTGGTCCTATTGACGAATTTAAAACCGGCAAAGATGAGAGGTATCGTCTCAGAGGCAATGGTGTTGGCTGCAGAGAAGAAGATCGATGGGGATGGCTCAATTGAAGTTGAGCTCGTGACACCACCAGAGGAGGCTGATATTGGAGAGAGGCTGATATTCAAAGGTATTGAAAAAGCCGAAAGTGAGACGCAAAAAGTGAATTTAAAGACATGGAGTAAGATACAACAGAAACTTTTCACTGATGGGAAAGGAAGAGTCGTTTACAGAGATGATGAAGGTAAAAGCTATACTCTGGGCACGGAGACTGGTGACGAAGCTTACGTGAGGTCCGCTTTTAATTCATCAGTTCGTTGAGCTTCACTACATACTTGTACATAACGCGATAGCCAATTTCCTATATTGCAGGGTGTTTCGGCTCATATAGACGTTAATATAATAACAATAAGTAAAGGTGAAGCGATATAGAAGATTTTCAAAGTGTTCTTGTCTTCGAAGAGTCCGAGTAATAGGTAGCTGATTGTGGGAAATGTCCAAAGAAGAATTGAGTAAAAAAAGCAAGCAAAAATACTGTTCTTGGAGTGATAAGTTTGAGCCAGTGTGTGAATGGGTATGCAATACCCAATCATAACGGCGTATTGGGCTAATAATGATTCATGCCATTATTAATGTATTGCTGCTGGTTTTGAGGCACAAAGGTTTGAATGTTGCGAAGATTACCTGCTTTGTAATTATTTTCTGAAGCTCTCAGGTTATAGGTGTAGTGATTCGAGTTCATACTGCTGTCAAAGCTCTTTCCCGCAGTCAGCCTTTGATAAGAGCTATCAGGCGGACCGTAGTTGAAGTTAGTGGATAAAGGCGTGATAGGAACCGTACAGGAGCTCTGAAGGTTGTTGAGTGAATCGTTGGGGGTGGATATATTTTTAGGACCACCAGAAGTATTGAATTTCAAGGAGACACCACTTGAGCTTGTAGTAGGTGATAGAGATTGAACCTTTTTGTCATTGAATCCAAGGATCTTGAGGTACTGGGTTCGATCAAAGAACACCATTTCACATGCTTTAGTCCTAGAAATTTCCAAAAAGGCAATGAGATGATCGTATTTCTCACTTCCATCATCCCATTCCTTAACATATTTTTTCAATAACGACCTAATGAGGTCGTTCTTTTTTATAATGGACTGCAAGTTCGTTGTAGAGTGAAACACTAGATGGTTTAACAGTGTCAAAGATACTTCTTGGAGCTCAAGATCTTGCTTGCTTATGATAGAAATGAATTGTACCAACTTATAAAACGCAAAACTGCCATTAAGCTTGAAAATATTCTCAAAAACTTGAAACGTTTGAAGTTTGAGCACATTACTCGAGGAAGCATGGTCAAGAAAAAGTGGCGCACCTTTTGGAGATGCTAGTTTTGATTTTATTGTCATTTCATGGCACACAATGAAAACGGTAAACAATACAGTAAAATAATGCTCAAAAAGCTGGTCCATAGCACGAATTTCCAAGTTCAAATGTCCTCCTGTAATTGTATCTTTGAGATCCAGGACCCCCTTAGCATCAAAGTAACCATCAAGAATTTTTTTGATGATTGAAAGGCACAGATGACTGCTGCTGATCAACTTCTCCAAGTTCTGTAGGTTTATTTGAGTTTTACTGATGGATAGCAGAGCAAATCCAAGAAAATTTGATCTTGGAAGAGGCGGAAACCTTTTAAGATTCATGTTTCTGATAAAATGTAATGGTAGTTCCCTATGAGGATTTATCATCTGCAAAACCGCCTTCTGTAATATGAAAAGCGCATAGTTGAACAAGGCTTCGAGAGAGAAAGCGGATCCAAACTCGAAAACAACCCTATGGTTACTAATAAGGGAGAACTCTCTATTGATATGGAACAGTGCATGTTCCAGAGCAGTGACCATTTGAAAATCGTCTCGGAAATTTATCTTCAAGTTATGGTCAATGACCTCGAAAACAACTTTATACCTTGCATATATCGATTCATCCATAGCTTCAAGGGTTCCAGTATCCATAACTTTTGCAAGAAAATGAGTCCCTGTATGGGAGGCTCTGAAGTCGATCTTGAAGCCGATAGATGAACATAGGTAGTCTAGCACAGGTGCCCACTGAGGATCCTCATATAGTGCCAGGATGGACTTCCCTAGATCCAATGTATCTATCAATGAGAAAAGAAGTTCACACCCCAAATTATTGTTGACATGTTCAATTAAGGAACTGAAATCAGCAAGTCGCAGGCCTTCACCTAAACTTGACAGAGCTGGATAGAGCCCTACTAGAGTTTTAGACAAAGCCAGGAGCCATTGATTGGACTCAAAGGGAATTAACTGCTCAACGATATCGAGAGACACTGGATAATCCCTGAGCATTTCGGCACGATTCATAATAGTGATTGGACCCGGTGCATGCATAATGTCTAAAGTTGACTGTTGTGATTGTTCCAGGGTCTTTTCCCATAATCTGTTAAACACTTGGTAAATGTCCATGTTTGTTGATGGATCGACCAAAAACATACTAAGAGCAGTTCCAAGAAGCTGACGGTTTTTCAGATGGTATAGAAAGAGTAAAGTGAGTACCTTCACTAGCGACAAGCTTCTAGGATGCTTGAACTTGAAGGCAAAAGACAAGGTGATGAGCAATGGGCTTATAAAAGACACACAAGAAAGCAAACAGTTCCCTTTGGATTTTAAACGCCGCATAACATCAATTATATCGAGATAAATCGACAAGATTTTGTCAATCGTTTCATGCGTCATTTCAATCTTTATCAATTCATTCACTTTGAAGCTAGCACAAACAAGTGCAACAACCTGGAAGAATTCACGAGTGTCATCTCCTTGGATGGAGTGTCCGTCTGACCCCTCGATAACCTCTATTGCACTTTCTATCAATTTCCTGATTTCCTTACCATGAGCGGTGTCTAGATTGATCTCTGTGATGCCTTGATCAATGGACTTCAGCTCATTCATGACATTGACAAATGATTTGATCTTGTCCCCTACTGGCCCTTCAACAGTTATTTTGCCGCCAGCATCGGTCTTGTAAATGATGTTTGGTTGATCGAGAGCACCATCTGCTAGGCTCAGATCTCTTGTGAGGCTCTCGAGCATGATTTCCACAACAGAGAGAAAAGGAGATCGCTACCTTCGCTTTATTCGACTTGTATAACCCCGTTGGACTTTGTTCAGTGCACGTTGGCGGCGGTTGACACGACTAAGAGAATAACCGCCATCATTACCACAGTCTCGAATTTTCGTGACAAGTCTTTCCGCGTTGCTGCTTCGAGACCCTTTTCGGACGTGCTCAGCAGGACTTTGATTGCACAATTACCAGATTTTAGGTGGTTCTGGGATTGAATTTTGCAGTGTAGATGAGGCTGGATGGAGAGCACTACCTCAGCTTATCATGTGACCTACCTATCATCATCACAAGACATGTGAATCGCCTAGCTGAGCCTGGAGAAAAAAGTGTTGATGTATCTTTGTGATTACCATATTGGGGAATATACCGAGTTCGGCCAATTTATAGTCAAAATAAGATCCGGTAACGTCACATGACCTATTTTTTTTCCCAACCCTCGGATGTTCATCTCTGGCACCTTCTCTTCTGCCCTTTTTATATGGTTGCTCAAACCACATAACGATTAGCCCATTTTGGGGAATCGACAGGCTTCTTTCACGTTCGCAGACCCTTTTTTCTATTATATAAATTTGAAAACGCACCAGTTGAAAACCCCACGTATTTTACTACCTTCCCGCTTGTATCGTAATCGCTAATTGATATCAGTGTGGCTAGTACTCTTTGACACATAACATCCATGTCGTTTAAACCAGCACTCCTTGTTATTGACATACAGCACGATTTCCTGCCTCAAGGTGCTTTAGCCGTTGAAAAAGGGGACGAGATCATTCCAGGGGTTCTTGACCTTCTTGATTGCTCGAAGTATAAATGGTCAGCTGTCGTTTATAGTCAAGATTGGCATCCAAAGGATCATACCTCTTTTGCTTCAAATCATGCAGATGTCAAGCCATATGAAAAAATCAAGTTCACATCAACTAAAGATCCAAATGTAACATCGTTCGAAACCGTTTGGCCAGATCATTGTGTACAACATACACATGGGGCAAACTTCCCTGATGAACTGATCGAAGCGTATAAGAAAGTCCCTGTTGCAAAGACTATAATTCAAAAGGGACAGTTACAGGATCGGGATTACTATAGTGCCTTTAATGATATTTGGGATGACGACAAGACTGAGCTAGGCAAGTTTTTGAAAGATGAAGGAATAACGCACGTGTTTGTTGTGGGCCTGGCATATGATTTTTGTGTCAAGTTTACTTCAGAGTCAAGCTCAAAACTTGGCTTTAAAACTTTTGTCATAAAGCCATTGTCTAAAGCCATTGTGACTGATAAGATTGAGGAGACAGATGCTTACTACAAAAAGAACAATGTTGAGATAATCGAGGACCTCGACCATGAGGCCTTGCAGAGGGTTAAGGCTTGAATGGATGGCTGCCTTTGTGGGCAAATTCAGCATTCCAATACTATGATTAATGATGTTTTGGTTTAACTGGAGTGTAAGATTTGTAATCTGTTTATGTCACGTGCCCTCTCCCCAGGCTTCTTTTGATCAGTCAGCATTTACGAATATGTGACAAATTAGCAATAAACCGCAATATCTATATAAAGCCGTAATTCGTTCAGCTCTAACTGTTCAATACCAAGATTAGCCAATAATCATGTCGTCAGGAGCCAAACAAGGTCTTAAGATCTTAGAATTCGCAGGTAAGGACGGTGCTTTTAAGAGACAACAGTCGGTCTTCAGAGACGCAGTCTCCTCGAGCCCGGGATCAAAATTCACACCAGAAGTTGGACGGTACCACGTCTACATATCCTTAGCTTGTCCTTGGGCCCACCGTGTGTTCATTTACTTGACAACAAAGGGCCTGGTCAAGGACTATGACCCAAAGACATCAAGTGTGTCTAAGGATTCCATTATCGGATTAAGCGTCGTGCACTGGAGTATGGACGATAAAGGATGGAGATTCCCAAGTGCAGACGATCCTTGCGCTGCAGCAACTGAGGAGCCATTGTATGGATTCAAAAGACTCTCAGAGTTGTACTTCAAGGCAAATCCTCATTATGAGGGAAGATTCACCGTTCCCATCTTTTGGGACAAAAAGACTGAAACGATTGTTAACAATGAGAGCTCTGAGATTATAAGATTCCTCAATTCAGAATTCAATCAATTCATCGAAGATCCGGCAAAGAGAGATTTAGATTATTATCCAGCTCCATTGCAGCAGAAAATTGACGATTTGAACACTTTGACTTATGAGAACATCAACAATGCAGTCTACAAGTCTGGATTTGCCACAAAGCAAGAAGTTTACGAGGCAGAGGTTACCAATCTCTTTGCACATCTCGATAAAGTTGAAAATTTGTTGAAGGAAAACAAGGAGAAGAAAGGTTGGAAGTTCCTGCTCGGTGATAAACTTACTGAAGCAGATATCAGACTCTTCACCACCATCATAAGATTTGACCCAGTTTACGTTCAACATTTCAAGTGTAATATCGGCATGATTCGTTTTGATTTCCCTTATCTCCATGATTGGGTCAGAGAGATTTATTGGAACCATGACTTGATCAAGGACACTACAAATTTCGATCACATCAAGTTTCATTATACAAAGTCTCATATCGGTATCAACCCTCACAAGATCACACCAGTGGGACCAATTCCACACATTCTACCTTTGAATTAATGAAATCTGACGTTTGATTTTCTTTTTTTTATTTTGGTTGGAGTTAGTTTAATCTCATTCAACCACTAGTTTTCGTAAGATCAGCTTCATGCATTCGATCAACAGGCCTGTGTGATAATCATGCTTTTTAGGTAAAACAAACTTGCCTTGCGGAAGTTGCCGTTGCATGTTTTCCAACCAAGTGTCGCGCATTGTTCTAAAGGCCTTCTCATTATGGTACAAATCTTGAATGACGTTCTGGAAAACACCAGAAAGAGGTTGGCCAATTAAGTCAGCCATTGCAATACACAAGCCCGGTGTAGCCGAGAACTTTCATTACCTCATGCTTATGATGACATTAGTGATCGTCACTGCCCGATAATCTGTTATGTGTCTGTCACCTAATCATCAGCATTGTGCTTTTATTCCTTTCGCTTTTCACATTATCAAACATTTTAGTATCCCATTGACAACTATATCTACTCTTCTAGTCACTTGACCTTCCCATAGGCCTCATTTGTCTTCTCTCCTGGTGAAACTTCCCAGAAAATCTCTAAAAACGGGAATATACGAGTTTTTGGTAGGTGCCGATAGATAAAAATGCTCACTATTAAAAAAACAACTAAGGTCCCTTGGCCTAGTTGGTTAAGGCGTGGTGCTAATAACGCCAAGATCAGCAGTTCGATCCTGCTAGGGACCATCTTTTTTTTTTTTGCTGGATCACGCTAAAGACGATCACGTAACCGATGACAAATCCCCAGTAATCGTAAGCCTCACCCACACGCGGCTAATCCGATTTGCATGTGAATATTTAGCGGCAATTTGAATCGCTCTATTCTTCACATGCTTCCTGGACTCTCTGTGATCTTTGTCTCCTTTCTTCTCAACAATAGGAGCACACTGTGGTACTTCAACAGTCCATCCCAGTGACCACGATGACGCAACCGGAAACGCCAACAGATGCGGTAGATAGCCTCAAGGCTAGGGCATTGAGTACGGAGAGCAGCTCAGAGTCGTTGTTGTCCGAAGTAAAAGACGAAGACACTGCTACCGCGGTAGAAAGCTTCAAGAAGAGAATCGGAAGGACTCCCGATGGCAAAGTGTTCGAAGTGCCTGAGACGCACGATATGGTTCGGTCCTTGTTTGATCCTACGCTGCGCAAGTCGTACGCTGAAATCTTGATTTTCATATCGCTGGTGGCTAATTTCTGGATCTACAGAGCTTTGGAAACAAAGGAAAAGAGGATCTGCGGATTCTTGTTGTTATATGCCTTTTGGAGGCTGTCGTACAATTTGGGGATCGGTATCGTCTTGTACAAGCAGTCCAATTACAACACGTTGGTCAACTTTTCCAAACGTCATGGTCTTTTCAGAAATGGCGAAACCCACACGTTGCTCCAAAAACTTGTACTTTTAGAGATCAAGTCCAAAATGGGAAAAGATTATGATGTCGAGAAATACCCTATTGAATTCAATACTTGGATCGTGTTCAGACAAGGTGTGGACCTTATTTTGATGCAAGACTTTACCTCATACATGTTTCTAGTATACACATGCGGCCTGGACAGCGCTTTTGCTCAAGTACCTTTGCTGAACTATACAAGATTGATTTTGGGCTCCTTGATGGTACTTTTCAACCTTTGGGTTAAGATTGATGCTCATCGGGTTGTCAAAGACTATGCTTGGTACTGGGGGGATTTCTTCTTCTTGGAGGAGAGTCAGTTGATATTTGACGGTGTATTCAATCTATCACCACACCCGATGTATTCCATAGGTTATATCGGTTACTATGGTTTTGCATTGATCACCAAGTCCTACCTTGTTCTGATCGTGTCATTGGTTGCCCATGCTTTACAGTTTGCTTTTCTGAATTACGTGGAGGAGCCACATATTCTAAAGACGTATGGGTCCGACAACCATGAGGTTGTAGTTGAAGAGTTAGAAGGTAATGAGAATTATCTGAAACCTTTAACAGTGTTCAAGGGGTTCAATCCAATAAGGATATCAGATTATTTGACAGTCTTGCTAGCGTTATATACAGCGTTGGCTCCCTTCCTCGTTGATCCACTCAATAATTATTGGACCCATATGTTGTTTGCAGTTGCACTAATAACAAAAATCGTTCAATCTGTATGTGTTAGTGTCATTTTGCACAAGCAAAGTACAGAAAAGTGGTGGACAAAGCTCTACCTCAAGTACGGTTTAGATAATGTATCTGCATATACAAACTGGCAAATACTTTACAACCTACTATTAGTATTGTCTTATTCCTCATTATTTGGAATAGCTGCTCGGGAAGTCATCAATGGCCAGTACAAGCTCGGTAACTGGCTTCTTTTGAGAATAATTCTTGGCGGGCTACTTCTTTTGCTTCAAATGTGGACAAGCTCTTCTATATACAAATCGATAGGTGATTTTGGATGGTTCTATGGTGATTTTTTCTTACCAAACCTTTCGAGCAAGAGGCTAACAAATTCTGGTATTTACAGATATTTGAATGATCCTGAAAGATTACTTGGTGTTGCCGGAATCTGGGGTGCAACGTTGATTACTTACTCCCCCTTTGTGTTTATTTTAGCAATGGTGTGGACTATTCATATGTCTTTACATTTGACCTTTGTTGAAAAACCGCATATGATTAAAGTCTATGGCGAGCAGCAAGTGTTGAAAAACGTATCGGGTGTGTCATTGACACTTCAGCATCTTATTCCAAAAAAATTGAATAAAACAATTGACAATTTTTACAATCATACTTTCAATAAGGTGGAGACTTACATCAAGAAAAGAACTCAGTCTGAAGTTTTTAATAGAAAGGACATCAAACCGGTTTTGCACCGAGAATCCATTTCCCATCACCGTGGATATGGCTTGGAAATTTTGAACTTGAATGCAGACTCCACAATTGAAATTGGGATGCCTTTACGGGTGAAGTGGAGAGCACCAAGTGACCACAACCCAAGAGATTGGATCGGTTTGTACCCTGTCATGAAAAGTAGTTCTTCGAGAAAGCATACGAAAGTTTCAAGCTCTGGGAAGTGGATAGCCACGAACGCTGAGGCATATGGAAGATCACAAGGTATAGTTGAATTAGAATCTCTGGACAAAAAAGTCGGAGATGTATCAGGGCTCATTGAGTTTAAGTCTGATCTTTTGTATTTTGAAAAGGGGATCTACGAGTTAAGATATCATGAAAATAGCTCTCACAAAGTGTTGTTCATCACGCAACCTTTTGAAATTGTTATCCCTGCAATCCCTGTTGATGAGAATCTAGCTCAAAGATTGCTTGAAATCATACAAAGAGTTTATCCGATCAGTGATGTCAATGAACCATTAGACTTTAAAAATGTTGATGCCAAAAGTGTTAGCGAACTTGCTACTATATCAACCAGTATTGACATTGCAGCTGAAGTTATCTTGAAGTTGAAGACATTATCCAACATTGCAGCCCGAATTACCAAATCGAAGGAAATTCTTGATCAGCTCAATAGCGATTGATTCCTCATCCCTACATAGATTTCGAAAAAATAGACAAATATTGCATTGATAGTGTAAACCTTTATTGTGAACTCTTGACACGTTCCACTAAATAACCTACCAATGCGGCCTTCACTACTATAGCTTTCTTATGTGTTTTGTCAATTATCTCTTTCAAATTGTCCAAATTGTTAGGCGACTCACTCAAGAGTCCAACAATCTCATCTTTTTTCACATAGCTCACCACAGTGTTATTAACTAAGTCAAAACCTGAAGCCACAATGTCCAACATTTCAATACCAGCGTCTATCAAAGCCAGAGATGTAGCGTCACTTATTAGACTCAAAAGTTTCAAATAGAGCTTCTCCACATTCTGTACGCTGATAACGTTAATGAAAATATCAATACCGGATTTCGGATACTTCGCTAAATTCACCACGCAAGTGAAATTATTCCCAATATAGTTACAGAACTTCTTTTGCGTAAGTTCATCAATGACATTGCAAAAATCATCAAGGTTCACACTCAAAGAGGCCTTTTCCATAAATGACCCTCGGATCGGTCTTGGCCCATAAACGCTCACTGATATGATGTTGCCGTCTAGTTCTATGTATGCAGACCCATTAGCGTTCGTGATGAGTCCAGTTTTAATGAATGTGCGTGAGATTTGAGAGTTGATGTCATCCTCTTTTGAAAAATCTATATTATTCCTAGAAGCATATTGTGAGGGGAGTGGCGCAAAGACTAGTGGCTTGGCATTTGGAGGACCAACAAGCCTTCTTCTATCCGTTGTACTCATAATATACGTGTCAACTTTTCGATAAATTTGATGCGATGAGAGAGGTTAAAACGCAGTTTTTCCCCTACAGATATAGTAAACAACACCCGAACACCATAACCAGAAAGAAGGACGCGAACTTGTTGTACAAAAACTAGCTACAGTATACTGGCACATCATTGAAAACGTTCATCATTGACTTCATCACATCAAATCCTGGCAATATCTGAGACTATTCGTACAATCAAGAGCCCCCCCCCCCCCTCTGCATCGAGGTTTCTACTTCATTGAGTAGAGGGAAGTGTGGATTCCAAAGGTGGGCTCGGAGCTGAAATGTCATCCTGTCCTGCAGGATTATACTCGGGCACGTAGTCAAATTCTGGAGGTTCGCTCTCCAAGTTGAGTAATCTTCTTCTCTCCAATTCATCTTTGTCCATAGTTTCATCATCAGTTGGGAGATCAATACCAGGTAGTGGTGCCGTGAATTGCTCCGTTTCGGCCGTAGAAGCGTATTCTGGAACTGGGTACGATGCCTCAGATATGACGGGCTCTGATGGCAACAAGGCTTCTTCTTTTAATCTTAGTTGTTCCTTTTCAGAGAGATGCGGTGGGGTTGCAGGTAAATCATCAATACCTATTGAAGGTGGCGGATTAGAAATATCATCGGTGGCTGTCTGGCCTGTAATGCTAATTGGGCTAATGGATGCCTGACTCAAACCTTCTAAAATGGAGCCCTCAGAGTCAGGATTCATATCAGCTGTGCCATCAGGAGGTTGTCTAGTTGTTGACTTCCTAGCATTTGTTTTCCTTTTGATTGACCTTTCCGTCCCGACAATAATCTCGGTATTGAGGCCAAGGTAATTCTTGGTCCTCTTTAGATTGTCCACATTAACCATACCGTTTTCCTTGGGCATGATATGATCAGGTTGTGAATCCAAGTCAAAAACTAAACTGTGTGAAAATTTACTTGTAGACATTTTTTGCGAAGAGGTTTGTGCGCTTCGTATTTTGTTCTTGTTGGATACATTGGCTAGTATCTCAATATAGTACTGGAAAGTGACAATTTCAGATCCAACAATCGTGGGGAATGCATCAGCTGGTATTCTTAATGAAGTGCTCACCTCTGTAGTTAAAGTCTCCGGGTCGATATATAGTGGTGCTATAGTTTGTGACAAGTCCTTTCTGTATGACTGTATTGGTGATTCTGGTCCGTTATCAACCCGACATATCCTTATAAGAGTAACAATGATACCATTTGACGATTGGATCGGTTTATAATGCGATAATTTGATCTTGAGCGGTATCAATTCACCTCTTAGATAACCGGATTGAGGAAGGTCCACCGAGAGTTTGACCACGGCTTGATCTTTAAAAGTGGATATCGATGCTGATTCGTTACTGTTGTCACTGGTGCAAGTTGATTGGGTATTAGTGGAGTTTATTGTTGATGTAGCAGATATTGTTTTGAAAAGCCTCTTATTAGTTGTTCTGAGATAGGCATGCTTGACCTGAGGCTTGGGTATTTTGGCAACGTTAATGGGCACGACCAGTTGTAAATCCTTTTCGCAATGATGAATAGAGTTCTTTGGGTATGGAGTAATGTTGGAAGAAGAAGAAGAGGAAGGTTGTGAATTAGGGGATGTGTTTGATGAAGTTATTGGAGACGAACCATGAGTGTGGTTGATAGAAGCTCGTAGGGAATATGAAATGGAACCCTTTTCGAAACTGATGGAAGTGTAAACGTTTTTTTTGGGGAGCTTTGTTGCAAAGGGGAACCGATGCTCTCCACGGCTCAACCCGGTCACTGGCTCATCCTCCTCCTCGTGCTGTGAGGATTCATTGGGATCAAACCCGTATAAGACCGATGTGTACCTGAACAGAACCGTGGATCTTCCTCTTACATTAGCGGCATTACTCTGTTTCACTTTGATGCAACCATCGACCGTGAGACTGATGTTGATATCTGTGATGTTCTTTTTCAGATCCAGCACAACAACCCCGGTGACGGTCTCTCCTGGTCTCCAAGTGCGGTGTGGTTCATCCAAGTCGATATAGAAATCTTGTATGAGGTTGATACCGTCAATCTTGAGCGACTTCTTGAAAGAGCCCGTGGATGCTGACTTGGACGGTATCAACCGTTGTACGGCTTTCCTCATGTGGTTTGACTGAGCGGGATCGGTGATCGGTGATCGGGGGGGGGGGACGTCCAGCCCTTAGTGGAAGTTGGCGATAGTTGGCTGTAGTCGCTGTGGCACACTGTGGGAGATGTCCCTGGAGGGCAGTACACGAGCAGCTGGTGTTGCGCTACGGGCCGCGTCTGGCGAGAGGATTGGCTGCGGGTTCTTCTTTGTGGGAGGCTGTTGTTCCCAGACGGGGAACTGAAGGCGGGAGACGATGGGGGTTACCCGGACCTTTTTTTGGGGGGGTGGGAGAGATGTGTGTTCCGGTGGCGGAAGTAGTGCTCCAGCTGTCTCTGTCTGGTGGAGGAGTGTGGGCTGTGGGCTGTGTGTCTTATGGTGGAGAAGGTGGTCTCTGTTGTGGTGTTCACTGTCTTGCCGGCGAGAGGTTTGGTGCGTTTCTCGTTGTGCCAACAAAGAGTGGAAATTGAAATTCAATGGCCGGTGTAATTGAACACGGATACCCGCTCTCAATCAGCCTTACGGACAAGACAACATATATCGATATATCTATGTATAGAGCAATACCCACAGCACCTCAGTGTTTGCACACCGGGATTGATCAGCGCTTTATCTCGTAAATATTATAAGCCCGTTGGCACCGCCAAGATAAATAAATGCAGCCTCCGCCAACGTTCCGAGCAAATCTGGGCGTGAGACTTGGCATTGTGCCGATCTACAACGGTTCGTGGAGGCGGGCTTACCCAAATTTAACTACGCTATATTGTTAATGCCCTGAGAATCATTCTTCTTGCGATATTCAAACAACACCCGGATGTACAAAACAGGATTATACACGATGCCATGTGGAACTCATCATAACCATAATGAAACAAAAAACCAAACGAAAAAAAGAACCCTGAAATTTTATATATCCTTCAACAACAACTTCCCTCAGTGGTGGTCTATAGTACATTTCTCAATGATTAATCAAACGTTTTCTTTCTACCCTTGAACTCAGCAGTGGCTGGTGCGCGGTTAGCCCCCGTCGCTGGCTTAGCACCACCAAATGATCTTCTGTCGGAAAAGTTACCTGATTGTCTGTCTCTACCACCAAATGATTTTCTTTGATTGTTGTCCCTTTGCTCTCTTGGCGCACTGAAATCTAAACGAACGGCTCTGCCTTCAATGTATTCACCATTGAGAGCAGCATGAGCAGCCTTGGCCTCTTCAATAGAAGAAAACTGAACGTAACCGAAACCCTTTGGTTGTTCAGTCTCTGGATGAGTTGGAATTCTCACACTAATAACAGAACCGTATTGGCCAAATGTGTTGAACAAAATGTCTCTAGTGACTTGGAACGATAAATTACCAAGGAAAAGTGTGTCTGATGGTTCGGATGGAGTGTCCCCATATTTGGATGCCCTGTCAGCATTTCTGTTGCTTGGTGCCTGTTGTTTAGAAGTGGACATATCCAAATTGATTGGTCTTCCATCAATTTCACGACCTTGGAATTCGTTCAAGGCCTTCTCAGCTGCAGATTTGCTTTCAAAATCAACGTAACCATAACCTCTGGATTTACCAGTGGCTCTATCGAAAATGACTCTAGCACTCAAGACACCACCAAGTGGCTCGAATTCACGTTTCAACCAATCGTCATCAATGTTCCAGGAGAGTCTACCAACAAACAAAGTTGCTGGCTCTTCATTAGTTTTCTGTTTCTTTACTGGTGCCTCTTCTTCCTCAACTTTACGTTTCTTTGGTTCCTCCTTCTTCTCTTCTTCCTCTTCTTCTGCTTCAGAGTCGGAAGAATCAGAATCGCTAGAAGAATCACTAGAGGAGTCACTAGAAGAAGAAGAATCATCAGAATCAGATGACTCTTTCTTGGTTTCCTTTTCATCTTCAGATTCACTCTCAGAATCAGAATCAGAGCCAGAATCAGAATCGGAATCGGAATCAGACGATTCAGCCTTAGCCTTCTTTGACTCCTCTTCGGAATCGGAAGATTCACTGTCAGATGAAGCCTTAGCATCAGAAGACGTCTCTGAACTAGCTTGTTCCTTTTCTTCCTCAGCATCCTTTACTTCTTCATCAGAATCGGAATCAGAATCGCTTGATGAAGAATCGCTTGATGAAGAATCAGAGTCTGAATCGGAGTCTGAACCAGAACTGGAATCAGAGCTACTTGAAGATGAGTCTTCAGACTCAGACTCGGACTCAGAGCTACTTGAAGATGACTCCTCTTCCTTCTTCTTCTTAGCCTCCTCTTCTGCAAGTCTCTTCTTCTCAGCTTCCTTTAATGCAATCTCAGCCTTCTTAGCATCCTTCTTAGCATCTTTCTTAGAGTCTTTACTCTTTGATGGCTTTGTCACCTTGCTCTTATCTGTCACTTTAGAAGCCTTCTGCTCTTTTGTTTGTTTCGTCGATTTAGCCATTTCAGATATAATACTAATCAACAATTGTTATCCAAAGGGGAAAGAAAAGACTTTGTATATAAAGAGAAATTTTTTTTTTTTCAATGCCTTATGATAAAATTTTCAAAAAAAAAAAAAAAAAAAAAAAAAAAAAAAAAGAACCTCTGCTCATCACATTGTTGCCATGACAACAATTAAAATTTTATTGGGAAAATGGCTGAAAATGGAAATCGAACATTGTTCAGGGCAACAACACTATAAACTACATGGAAAATGAGCCCGATTTCTTTTCTATTTGTTTGTGGATTTATGAGTATCTGGTTGAAAGTTGGTATACTTCGATTGATCTCTAACAATGCCTCAAGTCACGTTCAAGGCTATTTAGAGCCCTCATCGCTGTCCAATTGGATCGTAACTGGCCCATCATTAACCAATGCCACATCCATCATGGCACCAAATACCCCATCTCGGACATTGTTCTCGCCTAGTTCCGCTGCTAACTTGGAAAGGAAAAGGTCATAGAGAATCTTGGCTTGTTCTCCTATTTTAATCTTGTCAGTATTCACAGCAGATGAACCAAAAAACCATAAACCATACCTTTAGCAGCCATATGGAAGTCAGGCTTAGTACCCTTTTTCGTTCTCGCCAAAAGCGTGAACTGTGACACTGATTCAGACATATTAGCTAGATGAGCTTGAGATGCATATGAGCACGATGAAAACATACCTGATAAGATCTGTCCTTGTGCCTCTTTAACGTTGTGCTTCCAAAGATTCTTGCCCGACTCGTCTTCAAATAGTCTCAATTTAAGCACTTTAGACGAGAGCTTCTCTACCTCAGCTTCAGTATCCTCGGTGGAAATTCCTACTAGTAGTAATAGTCCCTTTTGAATTCTCATCATCAGTCAGTAAAAGGATAGCTATCTTTAAAGAGCACCTTTTTCACACTCACGATGAGACTACTTTTGCGTCCACTGTGACTGATGCCTGTTTGACTTTCTGTATCACAATCTTCATCCTTCCTTTATGTTACTGGATGAGCTGTATTCAAAGATGGATGGAATATTTGTGGTTTGTACCGGTCTCGATTAGCGTGTATGTTTTTTTATAAATTTTCCGAGATCCTAACCTTTTTATCTACAATGCAATGCAAATTTACTGCCATCGCTCCACCTCTATCTATTTCACTCTATTAGAAAAACTAGAAATTCAGATACAAAAAACCAAATGCGATTTATACACGGAGTGTGGGTTCACGAATACTGATTAACCAACCCATTTTCTAGCACTTCTGAAAAGTCTAACCCATGGCCCATAATTTTCCCATAACTCAGCTTCTTTTGGTGGATACCACGAATTTGCCTCCAATCTGACACATCTCTCTGGGTGAGGCATCATAGCTAAGACTCTCCCATTAGGGGTTCTAACACCAGCAATACCATTTGGTGAGCCATTTGGATTGAAGGGATACTTCTCAGTAGCATTCCCATAGTTATCAACATATCTTATAGCAACTAAACCTTTGTCTTCAACTTGTTCCAGGTCCTTCTCGGACTTGAAACTTGCACGACCTTCTCCATGTGCCACAGCAATAGGTAATTTGGATCCCTTCATCCCATTTAAGAATACACTTGGTGCGATATCTGAATCCTCAACAACTTCAACCATTGTCACTCTGGCTTCATACTGTTCAGATGCATTTTTTTCAAAAGTTGGCCAGTTCTCGGTCCCTGGTATCAATTCAGCTATTCTGGATAAGAACTGACAACCATTACAAGCTCCAAAGGCAAAAGTATCATTACGCTCATTGAAAAACTTGTAAAACTCCTTTCTAGCAATCTCATGATACAACACCGATTTGGCCCAGCCAGAAGCTGCTCCTAAAACATCACCATATGAAAACCCTCCACAAGCAGCGAACCCGACAAAGTCATCCAACGTGACGCGACCAGACAAAATATCTGTCATATGAACATCAACAGCGGTGAATCCAGCCTGTTCGAACGACCAAGCCATCTCCATTTGACCATTGACACCTTGTTCTCTCAGGATTGCCACTTTCGGTCTCGTTTCTAGTGAAGATACACCAAGATCTTCAGCTGGGTTGAAAGTCAATTTGTAAGAGAGACCAGGATCCTGGTTATCCACTATCCATTGATACTCTTGGTCAGCAGACTTTGGATTGTCTCTCAGTCTTTGCATCTTATATGAGGTTTCAGACCATGCTTGTTGCAAAGGAGCCCTAGCGCTTTTCAAAACCTCTTCACCGTTGAAAGTTATTGTGATTTGCTGCTCCTTGGAGAAAACTGGCTCACCAATTATTGAAAGGTGTTCAACAGAAACACCATTCTCGTTAAAGATATTGACAAAGTCTTGATATCTAGATTGTGGAATCTGGAATACAGCACCAAGCTCCTCGTTGAACAAAGTTGTGAGCAAATCCTCTGATTTATTACTGATGTTGATATTCAAGCCAGCTCTACCGGCAAATGCCATCTCTAACAATGTGACTATCAACCCACCATCGGATCTATCATGATAACTCAAAACCAAATCTTTATAACGATGTAAATCAATAACTGCGTTCAAGAACGATTTCAAGACACTTGTATCATGAACATTTGGAGCAGAGTCTCCAATTTGCTTGTACACTTGAGCTAAAGCTGAACCACCCAAGGATTTTGAAACTTTAGCAGCCAAGTCAACCAACACGAGAACAGTTGGTTCTTCGTATTTCACAATCTGAGGAGTCCAAGTCTTTGATGTGTTGTTGACTGGAGCAAAAGCGGTGATCACAAGTGAAAGCGGTGCAGTGACTTCCTTGTTATCCCATGTCATCTTCATAGACATCGAATCCTTCCCAACTGGAATGGAAACACCTAGTTCCGGACAAAGCTCTAACCCGATAGCCTGAACAGCCTCGTAAAGCTTAGCCCCTTCACCTGGATGAGAAGCTGGAGACATCCAGTTGGCGGATAACTTCACAGCATTCAAAGCCTTGATGTCTGCAGCGAAAACGTTTAATAGCGACTCTGCAACAGCCATCTTAGCGGAAGCAGCAGCAGATATCAACGCCAGAGTTGGTTTCTCACCCATGGCCAAGGCTTCTCCTGTGGTGACAATAGAGTCACCGAGAGAGGTGGCGGTGACACCGACATCAGAAACAGGTACTTGCCAAGGCCCAACCATTTGGTCTCGGTCAATTAATCCCGTGACGGTACGGTCCCCAATGGTGATCAAAAAGCTCTTTGAAGCAACTGATGGTAAATGAAGAACTCTATCCAGTGCCTCAGAGAGCTTGACATCGTTGAAAGAGGTTGGTTTCAACTTCAATGGGGCACTCTTCGCCACTCTAGACATCTTGGGTGGTTTACCGAAAAGAATGGACATTTCCAAATCAATAGGAGTGGTTTTAAGTAGACGATCTGTCAACACCAAACGCTCTTCACTAGTAGCATGACCAACAACAGCGTATGGAGCTCTCTCTCTTTCACAAATCTCTTTGAAAGTGGCGAGATCTTGTGGAGCAACTCCCATGACGTAACGCTCTTGTGACTCGTTACACCAAATCTCCATTGGTGACATTCCTGGTTCCAAACTCAAGATTTCTCTTAGTTCGAACTTGGCACCAAGACCATTGTCATGGACTAATTCCGGTAATGCGTTTGACAAACCACCAGCACCAACATCATGAATAGATTGAATTGGATTGTTAGCACCTAGGGCAACACATGCATCAATCACTTGTTGTGCACGACGCTGCATCTCTGGATTTCCTCTCTGGACAGATGCAAAATCCAAATCTGCAGAACCTTCACCTGAAGCGATAGATGAAGCAGCGCCACCCCCTAAACCGATTAACATAGATTGACCACCAAGAACAATCAGAGCGGACCCTGGGGTAATCTTAAGATTTTTCAATGCAAATTGTGGTCTGATTGCACCCATACCACCAGCAATCATTATCGGTTTGTGAAATCCTCTAATTTCTTCCTTATCTTCAGCATTAGTTACAGTGGTAGTTAAGGTTCTAAAGTATCCGTTGATACAAGGACGCCCAAATTCATTATTGAAAGCTGCAGATCCTAGTGGTGCCTCGATCATGATATCTAGTGCAGAAGCAATATGATTTGGTTTACCAACGTTTAGCTCCCAGGGCTGTTCGAAATCTGGGATTAGCAAATCAGAAACAGAAAACCCAGATAACCCACATTTTGACTTGGAACCTCTACCGACAGCACCTTCATCTCTAATCTCACCACCAGAACCAGTTGCGGCACCTGCGAATGGTGATACAGCAGTCGGATGGTTATGTGTTTCCACTTTTATCAAAGTGTGTACTTTTTCTCTCTTAGATGCCCATTCTTTACTCTTTGGGTTTGGTGTAAAGAAATATGCCTCTGGCCCTTCAAAAACAGCGGCATTATCGCTGTATGCGGATATCGTAAACTGTGGGTTTTTTTGTTCGGTATTTCTAATCATCTTGAAAAGACTTAAATCTTTCTTTTGACCATCTATTTCCCAGTCTGCATTGAAGATTTTATGACGACAATGCTCAGAGTTGACTTGAGCAAACATAAAGAGCTCAACATCGGTCGGGTTTCTACCAATCTGGTTGACGAATGCGTTGACCAAATAATCTATCTCACCTTGATCAAGAGCAAGACCCAAGACTTTATTGGCAGTTTCCAGCTTGTGTTTTGGATCTTTCGACAAGTCAATCTCAACCAATGGCTTTGGATCATGAACGGCGAAAAGGTCTTCCTGGACTGGTGCTTTATCGATGTATAGTTTTTGAGTCATTCTATCGAAAACCGAGGATAATGGGGCACCATCGGAGAGAAAGTTCTTCAATGGGAAACCTGGACGTACTTTGACTAAAAGAGCCAATCCTCTTTCTACTCTTTCAACATCGTCATCCATTCCACACACTGAAGTGATATTAGTAGCTTTTGAAGACCATGGTGAAATGGTTCCAGGTCTTGGAAGGATTCTGATAACGCTAGAGCATTCGTCATCTGGTGAAACATTCTCTTGTGTCGTAGACACCTTGACCAAGTCTTGGGTCAAAGAGTCTGTAAGGTCCAATTTCGAGTCATACTGCAGAAGGGTTTCCAGCAGCTTGTACTTCTCAGGGTTCTGGGCCAGGTCGGACTCTGGCTTAAGATGGACGTAGTGAATGTAAGCAGAACGGATCTCCATCACAACTGACGAATTGACAGCGGTATTGATATCCTTCGTTAAAGTGGCAATTCTGAAAGGCGACAGCGCCTGAGGCCCAGCAAGGATCAGCATTGACATATTGCGCAAGGTGTAATATCTGAAGTATGAAGAGCTTCTGCCGCTAAACCTATAATTTAAGATCTCTTCTCACTATCAATTTTTTTTTTTTTGCTTTACTATTATCTTCTTGATTTTCAGGTGACTCCGGCAGCCGCGAAAAAAAAAAAAAAAAAAAAAAAAAAAATTTAATAATATTTTGCCATAATCACCCAAACCAGTAATTGCCTTATTAGGAAATCGGTGATGAGTGCAGAGAAAAACTTCACTTCTCTTGCAAAGCTTCATTCCATCGATAAAGAAACCACAGCGATCAAGATGGCCCAGGCACCGCTCAAAGTGAAAAGAAAAGAGAAGACAAGGGTGACTAAGAAGCAGATGAACCCTAAAAAGGCTGCTCCAAAAGTCATCAAACCAAAGAACAAGCAACTGGCTCAAATGGCACAATTGAACAAAAGTTACTCCGTGACGGCACAGACAGAAAAGCTTATTGCTTCACGCGTAGGACACTTAGAGCTACTTAAGGGCTCCAGAAGAGAGATTGAAAAGCAAGAGAAATTGAAGAAGCAAAAAGAGGCACAAAAGAAGAAGTGATGGGGTGCCTTTGATTTTTTCATCTTTACCGTCTGATATAATTGATGCTGATAGGTTGAAGTGGATGTTGGCACTCTTCGCTCTCAGCGTGTCGGATGATGAGTGGATACTTAGTCGATAGTGCAGCACACTGGGTGACCACAATGCCAAGGTAACGGACAACTTGGTTGGTTAGCTCGTGTTTCAGATACTCCACTTCTCTTCCAGCATCAGTCAACTAAATGTATCCTTGTGCGTTGTTGACTTCCTCTTCCAATTTATTCAACACTACATATGTTTAATGAAGATTTGTTATTTCAATTACAAAATTTACCATGCGTTCAAGGGTTCCAGGTCCTGTTCGGTGCGTGAGTAGCTAAAACTTACCCAATGCACAATGGGCTTGTATTACCTACATGCAGGTTCTTGTGCACGGGATTGTACGAGGTAGTGGACTAAGTGATCGCCAGCCACTAAGCCACTTAATCATAGACCAGCATCACTTTTTTGAACTTTGTATGCCTCTTATCTTCAATATAGATTTCGCTCCTAAAACTCAGAGACATGAAACCGGGTTGCATCATACGTCGTCAAATCAAATCATGCTAGACAAGTTTCCTTCTGTTTTTTTTTTTTTCTTTCTCGGTGATTGATATTAGATCTGGAACATCTTATCTGTATTTCCTTTTTTCTTCTAGTGTGAGATCACCATCATCAGCTACACCCAGGCAGGCTCATCCCCATTGATGTAAAGTGCTTAGAAACACCAAAAAACACCCCTGGCCATCTCTGCTTAACCAAAAAAAATTCCAGCACCCAAAATCATCACCTTTTTTGATATCCTCCTTATGTTGAGTTTGTCTCCACTTCCGCATGTTAACCTGCCCCCTTAGCTTAGTGGTAGAGCGTTGCACTTGTAATGCAAAGGTCGCTAGTTCAATTCTGGCAGGAGGCAACTTTTTTTTTGGGCTTGTCTCCGTCCACCAAATACTGGAAAACTCTCCTGGATTGGGCATGATGCAAGCTGTAGCCTTGGTGAATACACTGTAAACAAGCGTGGTGAACGTTGGCACGATTTGTAATCACAAAGAGCCTATAGTTACCTATTCCATTTTGAGCCGTGTGGAGATGTCGCATTTTTGATTTTCGCTAGGCTGCACTTGACGTTAACGGACATCGCGTCGTCTGTGCATGCCGTTAACTTCACACGGCACAAACTGATGGTGTGAACCTCTCTTCCCCGACAGTAAATCAGCAAGAAGCAAGTTTTGGAACTCGGAGTATATAGTGCTGCTGCTTTGGTTCTATAAAGTCGTCCTAGCATCGTTCCATATATTTGACGCACAATGACCATAAAGAACAACCTGGTACTTGAGCTCTCCACTGACGCTGACCAAATCAGGTACACCCATCTACAAAGCGCAGTTGTGTGGAGATCAAAGCTCACAGCTGAAGAGTACGCAGATAGAGAGTGGCATATAGGCTGTGAATCGAAAATTGGACAAAGAGATCCAGAGCGCAATTTGGGTCTTTTCCATTTTGTGTTTAGAGACTTATCGTTACCATCTTCAGGGAAATTTGATAACATTGTTGCTTCATGTGAGACTCTGAATAGGAAGGCATGGAGAGCAGATCCTAACGGTGACCTTGTCGAGGTGATTGCACCTTGTATTGGAGCTGTTTTCACACTTCCAGAGCACAGAAAGAAAGGATATGCTGCCAAAATGATTCAACACGTGAATGAATATTGGGATGCCAGACTAGATCATAAGGGGTTCATGTTTCTCTACAGTGAAGTTGGTGACTTTTATGAAAAAGTGGGGTACACTAGTATGGGTGTACCTATACATGAGTTACATATACCGGAGGCGTATAGCCCAAATACTGATGGGGAAAGTTTCCAGTATTTGAGATACGAAGATTACCCAAAATTAGTGGAGACTCAATACAATGAGGTTCGGGAATTTCTGATATCAAAGTCCCAGAAGGAGAAGAAAACTTATTACTCCCTCATTCCAGACATCAAAATATACTCTTGGTTTCATGATAGAGACCTCTTCATTTCATCCAAAATCAAACCACAAGCTAACGTTGAGCATTTTGGTGTGAAGCTGGAGAATCACTCTCAAGACCGTATCATATGGCTACACGATTGGAATGATAATCACTTGACAATTGTCCACCTTTCCGCGTCAACGCACGAATCCTTCCGGAAATTAATTGATTGTGCCATCAAGGAGGCCCGAACTCATGATTTGCACTCAATAGTGGTTTGGGATTCTGCGTTATCTGAAGGAGGATTTCATGAAGAAGCCATCAAGTATATCTCCAGCTTTGAGGGATCTCGTTTGTTCTTAGAGAACGGCTCACGGTCAGCAATCAGACCACTTGATGGGTCTTCCACGGATTCATACACCTGGGCTTTCAATGAAAAATGGTGCTGGTTTTGAGATGGTACTTTTCAGACGTTGGCTATATGAAGTTTCAGCCATTAGTCTGCTCTAAATATTGCCATATTATATATAATGAATGCTAAAATATTCAGCTCGAATGGGAAACCGTAGGCGATTGAATGACTTTTAGAAGTGGTCTCAGTTTCCAGGGTCCAGGGCTTATAAGGCTTATGCATATCAATGTCTCATGCTTTCTGTAAACGACGAATGAATAAAAAGCCAAATCTTCCGGAAGCGGGTGAGACAGTCTCCAGAGCATAGCCAATGGTCACTTTATCCATCTCATCACAGTTGAAACCGGCTGAGCACCAAGCTGTGTGCATTTGGATGATCAATCGCTAAAAATAGCATTCACTTTTAGTTTTCTGACACAAACTGGAAACTCTGTGTCTCCGCCTAGCTTCTGCCTATACAGGTTCTGCCCAGCTTCTGCCTAGCTTCTGCCTAGCTTCTGCCTAGCTTCTGCCCAGCTTCTGCCTAGCTTCTGCCTAGCTTCTGCCTAGCTTCTGCCTAGCTTCCCAGCCGCAGTGGGTGTTACCTTCCCGCCGTGGCCCAAACGGTTATTTTTCCCTGACGCGTGAGGAATTCCTAACGCTTGTTTATTATAAAACGCTCGGTACGCTACGCCCGCCATTCAAAGGCTTTCAAACTCCATAAGGGCTTGTTCAGGGTGTCGTTGGAGATGAGCTACAACAGCGGCCAGAATTACAGTGGACGCGGGAACTACCATCGCAACAGATACGACGACGAGGAATACTACCCAGATCGGTATGACCCCATTGAAGGGACCGACGTTCAATACTCTGGAGGGTATCACGCGGAACCTGCTGATCCGTTCGACGCCAGAGTCAGCTCAGACCGACTGACTGCTCTAGAGCCATCGCACCAAAGAGAATCCATTTCTCCGCGCAGACGATCTCAGAATTATGACACTCACAATTATGACATACACGGGTATGGTCAAGATGACTACGCATACCGTCCCCAACATACTCAGCAACAAGACGTAAGACAATCACCATATTACAATTCATCACATCAACCTGATCACTCGCAGTATCCACAACAATTCTCTCCGATACAGGATCATGGACAACTTCCAGCAATAACGGTGGACGACTATCCTACCCAGCCCGGCATATATCATGACGATGAGTTTTATCACAATGAAACCGTCTCTGCATCCACATTCAATGCATTCCCTACAGATCCAAGGGTTGAAGAAAACCTAAGGGCACCGCTCCCTCCTCTCGATACAACTTATTATGGTGCTAATGATTCCTTTAGTAAGCTTCCTTTAACGGCTCCATACATGCAAGAAGGGATTGAAATGCAGGACAATTTCATGGGGAGTCAAGAGGATGAGATCGGATTTGATCATCATATTGATGGTGACAATTATGAATTGAACACATTTGCCAAAGAGGCCTATGATGATGATTACTCATTCGGAGACGAGAGCGCAGAATATGACGTGCCACAACAATCACAGAGGAGAAAAATCGAGGTTGGCTTGTTGAATGGTAACTTGATCCTTGACTGTCCTGTCCCTGACAGGATTTTAGAGAGATATAGCGGGAAAAATGTGGAGGATTCAAGAGAGTTCAAATTTATGAGATACCAGGCGGCAACTTGTGACCCTAAATACTTCAGTGCTGAAAATTTCAGCTTGAGACAACGTTACTACAAGAGACCAAGAGATTGCGAGATCATGGTTGTCATCACCCTTTATAATGAGTCGGACGTTCTATTGGCAAGAACTCTCAAAGGTGTTATCGACAATATCAAACATCTTGAAAGTCGTAAAAGATCAAGCACTTGGGGTCAGGATTCCTGGAAGAAAGTTGTTGTTTGTATTGTTGCTGATGGGCGATCCAAGATCAATGAAAGTGCACAAGCTTTGTTGGCAGGACTTGGTGTTTATCAAGAAGGGTTTGCGAGAAATGCGGTGAACGATAAGAAAGTGGTATCTCATATTTATGAATATAGCTCCATGATTGGTATCTCCTCCATCGAAAAGGATACCGTGAAATTGACTTCTGCTGCGGTACCTGTACAGTTGATTTTTTGTCTTAAAGAAGAAAATAAAAAGAAGATCAACTCTCATAGGTGGGCGTTGGAAGCATTCGGTCAAGTTTTGAATCCTAATGTTGTGGTCTTATTGGATGCTGGCACACAGCCCAGTAAAGATGCTATTTATCATCTCTGGAAAGAGTTTGATAAGGATCCTAAAGTGGCTGGTACCTGTGGTGAAATCAAAGCCATGCTGGGGAGTCGGTATGAAAAACTTTTGAACCCTCTTGTCGCTGCACAAAACTTTGAGTACAAGATGTCCAACATCTTAGATAAGCCTATGGAATCGGCATTCGGTTTCATCTCTGTATTACCGGGTGCATTCTCCGCCTATCGCTATACTGCTTTATTAAACCAACCCGATGGAGACGGGCCATTGGCCAAATATTTTGAAGGGGAGACTTTGCATGATCAAGGTGCTGGTATATTCAAAGCGAATATGTACCTTGCCGAAGACCGAATTCTGTGTTTTGAGCTTGTTGCTAAAAGAAACTGCTCATGGATTTTGAGATATTGCAGAAGTGCATCTGCTGAAACTGATGTCCCTGAAGAAGTACATGATTTTGTGTCTCAAAGAAGACGTTGGCTGAATGGTTCTTTCTTTGCCGCCATCTATGCCGTTGTACATTTCCACAAATTGATGTCACGAAGCTCACATTCCATTGGTCGCAAGTTCGCTCTTGCAGTAGAATTCATTTATCAGACGCTTTCTTTGTTAGTCTCATGGTTCTCTTTGGCTTCCTACTTCTTGGTGTTTAGAATTCTAACCACTTCACTTGGTGACTTGTACGAACCCTGCAAGTATTTGTCCGTGGTTTTCTTGTGGCTGTATCTTTTGTCTTTGGTTACTACATTTATCTTGTCGTTTGGTAACACCCCGAAAGGAACCCCAAGGTTTTATTTAATCATCATGATATTTTTTGCCATCTTGATGGCATATATGATGGCTGCTGCAATCATAATGTCTGTGAAGGCAATTGAAGACATCTGGAGCGCAGGTAAAGTGACGGCTAAAGAGCTATTTGAAAACCGAACGTTCAGGGACCTGATTGTATCGACAGCATCCACATATGCACTTTATCTGGTTGGATCTCTGCTACATTTGAAATTCATGCATATGTTTACTTCTTTTTTCCAATACTTGTTGCTGAGTCCTTCGTATGTGAATGTGTTGAATATCTATGCATTTTGTAACTTGCATGATATTAGTTGGGGTACTAAAGGTGCAACTGCGCAGAGTTTAGGAGATGCCAAGATCACCGAGGACGGCAAAGTTGAGTTTGTTGATGCCCCAATCACAACTGATGAGATCAACGCCTTATATGAGAAGCAGATGGATATACTTGCACATGTTCCAGTGTCGAAACCTGAAGTCACTGAGGAGACTTTGAAAATGGAGGAACAGAAGAGGAAAGAACAAGAGGAGGAGAAGACAAAGAACTATTATGCATTCATTAGATCAATGGTGGTCCTTACTTGGATCACTACCAACTTCATCATCATAGCAATAGTGCTAGAGACTGGTGGTGTCAACCAACTCCAAGGAAGTGATTCTTCAACTACAATCGCTGATACTATAAACTCCAGATCTGAGATCTTTCTTACGGTTATACTGTGGATTGTGGCCTTCATGGCTGCGTTTAGACTCTTTGGGACCGTGTATTACCTCCTTTCCAGAATGGTCAAATAGGCATTTTCCCAAATTTATGAGAATTAGACTAACTTATAATCTTCGCTCGTATAATATTTGCGCTTATCGCTTTTTCCTCAGTTTGGGAGGGCAGTTCTAAAATTTCCACGGCGCCTTGTCTCGCTTCGACAGCGCAGCTCAGCTCAGCCCAGACAAGCGATAATGGCTGAACCACAAGAAGCGCAGGAAGGCACTTGGTTCTCAACGCTGAAAAGATACCTCCTCATCTTTCTGGTGATCAACGCTGCCTCGACTTGGTTTGGTGGGAAAAAAGACAACGCCGGCACATCTCAAGTTGCCAGTCCTGTGGCTTCGAATGTTGATCCGTCGGGCATCAGACTGACGCCGAACGTCAAGGCCTCTGAGTTTCTGAATCTGAGTAAGCCTGAAGCGGAGTGGAAATACATTGACGTAACGAGTGGTGATGGAGAAGTCCATCAGGAAAAGGTGAAGACCATTGAGCAAATCGTGTATGAGAACTCGTTAAAGCCAGCTGTATACTTGTACCCGATCTGGCCCGAGAACGAATACGCTGTGGATTTGAAGTTCTATGTCAACGATCTAGATGCTGTTGATTGCTCTAGTGATTCGCCGATCTGGGTATTGTCCAATGTTACACTAAGCTCCAAAAATGATGTCACAAAGTCGTTTGCCTTGAAGGTGCCAGACTCGGTCAAATACAGCAATGGCTCGCTCTATTTACATACGTGTATCTCTAAAGCTGAAGGTGGTGATGACGTCGGTTACAAAAGATGGCAATTGAACTCTTACATGCCGAAGAAGAAACAAGTGAAGCTACACAAGTTAATTGGTGACTCGGATCTCTCAGAAGAGACCGATGGTGATGCGGAGAAGGAAACTCCAATAGTAGCTTATTGGCACCCAAATGTCACTGTTTCTATTGCTAAGCCTCCTGGGATAATTGACACCAGAAGTCTCCCGCCAGCGATGGTGGACGTTTTCCCTCTTGATCCCCTGAATCGTCGTGATAACGTCACAGGGCAAGTTATACAATACTTCCCGATTCTGTATCAGAACAAGTTTTGGCAATTGAAAGATCACATGTATGAGATCAACAGTACAACCGAAGAGTTAGATCTCAATTTGAGCATTGATTTTGCCGCTTTTTGGAAAATTCAAACATTGGTGCTCTTCAGTGACGGGCTGCAACATCAACAAAGCAATCCTATGGCTATGAGTGATGGGTCTGAAGTGGATGCTATAAAGAGAATACTTCTCGACACGAACCCATATCTGTTAGCAATCACTGTTGTTGTGACTCTTTTGCATTCTCTATTAGAATTTCTTGCTTTCAAGAGTGATATATCACATTGGAGGAACAAGAAAGACAATGTTGGAGTCAGTGTACGTTCTATAATTGCCAATGTCATACAACAAACCATCACTTTACTATACCTCCTCGATAATAGTGAAGGTACCTCATTCATGATTCTTGCTTCACAAGGGTTTGGGATTTTAGTGGAAGCTTGGAAAATCACCACAGTGGTTGATATCAAGATCCATTGGGAAGGAGGGATTCCAAGGCTGGAGATTTCTGACAAATACGAATTGAGCGAAACCGAGGAGAAGACCAAAGAGTATGACTCTATTGCATTCAAGTATCTGTACTGGGTAGCAGCTCCATTGTTACTTGCTTATGCCGTGTATTCCTTGATGTATAAGGAGTACAAGTCATGGTACTCCTTTGTTGTCACTACATTGGTTGGGTTCGTCTACACTTATGGGTTCTTGACACTAGTCCCATCGGTATACATCAATTATAGATTGAAATCCGTCGCACACGTTCCAAAGAAAGCCATGGCTTATAAGGTGGTGAACACCTTCATTGACGACTTATTTGCCTTTGTCGTGAAAATGCCTTGGTTGCATAGATTAGCCACTTTAAGAGATGACATCATTTTTTTCATTTATCTATATCAAACTTGGATCTACAGAGTTGATTATAATAGAGTGAACGAATTTGGACAAGTTGGAGCCGATGACATGGATGTTTTGAAGGATGAGGATAAGAATGGTGAAACAGATCAATCTGGTAAAGCTAACAAAGCTGGCAAAGTCAACAAGGAATCCAAAAAGCAGAAGTAGGATATTGATCTATAGGGCTCTCAAAACCGCAATAAAACATCTTGACTACGAGAATGAATTTGTGAGTGGTGTTCAAGCGATAAGCGCTAAATTAAAATGCAATCCCATCCACAATCGAAATCTAAACACATGTATGCACGGCATTAGAGATGTTATCATACGTGTACAGTGGGCTTGTGGCCCTTTTTCTGATTTTCATCTTCGCCTTTGACAAGCGCGTCTCTTTCATCGACATTTGTAGAAGTAGAGCACTGCTGTGGAAAATCATTCGAGCCGTTGTTCCCCTTGTAAGTCACGTCATTATTTAGCAGCGAGTTGACGCTCATGTTTTGTTCAGAATGCTTATGTGCTGTTTGATGATTTGAAGGCTTAGGGTGTTCAAGGGCGACAGCTGGTGGGCTGTTACGCTGGGTATAAGAGCTGACAAATGGTGGCGAGGGAAGTGGATGTGCTGGAGAGCGAGATTGTGGTATCTGACTTTGTGTGAACGACTTCGAAAATATAGCAGTAAAGTCCACAGCTGGTGGGTAGTGCGTATTTGATGCTAGAGGTAGCATACGTATAGGTGGTAGCTCTATATGTTGATGAGGGTTGTCAGAATAGGATCTCGGAGTCTGTGTGTCATTTTGAAGCTGATGAGATGGCTCTTTTTCAGGAGGAGAGTGAAGGTGTGGAGAAGATGTGGGTGAGCGTGAATTTTTGAGTTTCTTGCTCTGTTCTAAAGTACCCGCTGTTCTTTTCCGTCTCTTGATGACAGCTCGCTTCAGTTTAGTGGGTCTATGGGCTCCATGTAGTCTATAGTAGAGGCCGCATGCATTGCATATAATGTCACCATTATCATCTCTCCTCCAAAGTGGTGTAACAGTCGTTCCACAATTCGTACAAGCAATAGCCACATTCTCTAAATGCTCGTCACCAATAACCTCACTCACCTCGACAGGTGACTTTGAGCGTGATTTTGAATCATCATCATCCGTTCGTAGTGTAGCAACGTTGGACCTTACTGCCCTTGCGCTGCCCTTATTTTCACCTTTGATAGTAGCGGATGTTAGTACGATCCTGTTGTTATAAGCTGGACAACCTTCGCAGCCAGCAGAACCTCCGGTCCCATTACACCGGCCATCACCTTTACACGTTCCGCTGTGTAAATCTTTCGAATCCACTTTCACCACATGAGGGGGTCTCTTCAAATTTATTGGTCTGTGGCAGTTGTTAGCTCTATAGTACAGCCCGCAAGCGTTGCAAATCAAAGTACCGTCAGGCGCTCTTCTCCATAGAGGTGTCTTTGCCGTGCCACAATTGGAACATACTTGTCCCTGTTCGTTTGAAGATTTTTCTGGGGTTGCTTCACTTGACTTTAAGCTCTCTGGCGAGGACATATTGTGCTTTTGGCGTCAGAGTTTAACACTTGGAAACTGAGCACCTTTTTCAAATGTATCAAATCTATAATCACCAACTTTGGGGCCCACTCTAGTATGACTTATATGGAAAATCAAAGATCAGCAGAAGAAGAAGAACAGAAACGTGGGTTGTCTTATTGATCTGTTGGGATCAAGAGCTCAGGGTCAGTGGGATAAATTTAGCCGATGAATCGGATGTCAGGTAGCAGCTGGGATTCCCCTCTAACAAATTGGCAATCAGTCACCGAGCTTGAAAGGGAGAGAGTCCTTGGTGATGTCCAAATCAATGTCGTTAAGCATTATGCGTCTTGAACAGATGATTATATAATCCAGCGTGTGTGTATTATGTAATAGGCTCGTGACACTTTTGCGCGAGGATAAGCGTGCGCGGCGAGAGCAGCCAATCAGAGAAGAGCTAATTGCAATCACGCCAGCTCGTATGGCTCAGCGGTGTGCGTACCGGACGCATTCGAATCGCTCACACGCTACAGCTGTTTAGTGTCTCGGTCCTAAACTGCGGGCCATTAGTAATAAAGCAAGTGCTGAATCCCATGAAGTCTGGGTTCACGGGAATGCGGTGTCGAAAGATCACTTCGATTGGAGAACCGCTGATCGAATTGACAACGGTGATAAAGCCTTAGACCGCGTAAGCCTCTCAGTCTCAGGGCAACACGCCAAGATAAGGCTGAAGAGTTAGACTCAACGCGGGCCTGGTCTTGTTGAACTTTAGGTTTGAGTCCCGTTAAAGTCCCGGGAGGGGACTCTAGGAGACTAGGACCTAATAAATTCAGACCCTTAGCAAGATTCAAACTAGACGTTTGACACTCGAGTGTTCATAGGAGGAGGACGTGGACCGAATGTTAGCTGCTTAATTGATATTGCGAACAGCTTTGAACACGTATATCCATAGGTAGAACGTTATATCTATTAACGTTAAAACTTAAGCCGTTGGTGTCCAACCACAATGATCGAGAAAGCTTTTTTAGTAAGATCCCACTCAACAGCGAATCAGAGACGCCCAATTCACCTTACTCATGATTGGGGGGCGCACGTGATTATTCAACCACCTAGGATTAACACCGCCTGTGCGAGCAACCGCAAAAACACCCCAAAATTACAAACACCCTTTTCTGATTGGCCAGATTGCCGCATATTATGACGCACCTGCTACTCTGACACATCGGCCTGACGTATCACTCCGATCGCACCTCTTTGCAGATACCCATCCTGGCCCATAGTTAAGAAACTTTCTCGTTAACAAAAAAAAATGGGTGTAAACAGGGTGTTTATGGGTGTCTACATCGTGCAGATGCTCATTCCCATTGGACAAGCAGTGCAGCTGCTATCAGGTACTATCGACATCATCCAGCCAATGAATGACAAGATGAAGTAATTCAAAAGTTGGGGGTAGGCGAGGGGGGTGTTTTAAATCAAGATCATCGTCTCCTATCAACTCTGTTACTCTATAGTCCATAGACAGTATTTACCGAGACAAGTTACTGAACTCTAAAACCGTCAACCCGATAGCTTTTGTTAAAAGTTCAGCAGCATAATAATCTAAGCATTGAAAGACCTACAGAGATTTCATATAGTATAGTCAACGCATATATGCGATCAGAATTGATCATCACTCTATATTAGTCAAGTCTATAACATCTTGTGGAGCACTCTCGGAGTCAGGTCTCACTGCAGTGGACTTCGACATTCTCCTTCCTCCACTACCACTGCTCACCGGCATCTTAGATTCGTCTTCGTCTTCGTCTTCGAGCTCAATGAATATTTTACCTCTTTTCGGGTCTTTCTCCCCAGCCTCCTCATTACTTTTGTATCTTTTTCTGCTCCCAATGAAATCCTTTTCCTCAACTTCAACGATATCCAAATCATCATCTTCCGGTAAATCCCCTTCTGCGCCCTGATTACACCATTTGGAATCCTCATATCTTTTGATGGCAGCCTCCCTCACAAGATCCCTCAAGGGCCCTTTCTGTATTCCACCGCCAACTTTATGAACTCCACCTTTATATAGGATAAGTTTCTTTTCTCTCGCTTTCTTCACATCCAGCACTGGTTTCCCACCGAGTCTCACACCATCGCTACCAGAAGTGATGCCTTTACTTTCAAACTCCTGTTGTTTATCAAACAGCTCATCCAATTTCTTGTAGAATCTTGCATCGTGAGCACCGTGAATGTTATGAGTTAGCTCATGGAGCATCGTCCCCATTAATGATTGCATGTCTAAGAAATCGTCGTCTGAACCATGACGTCTTAGTCTTAGAAAAATTTTGAATCCATGATTAACATTGAGCCCAAGCAAGTTTGGATCCCTCGGTGACATCTCACTAAGATGTACAACTTTGAAGTTGTAATGTTTCATCAATGCACCAACGGCATTGGCAATCTCGTAAAGAAGCTCCAGGGCTTTTTGTTCATGGGGTTTCCTTTTTAAAGCGGCGATATTCGAAATCAAAGGGTTAGTCGATTTGGGAATCACCAACTTCGCGGGCGGCGGCTTTTTCGAAAACTTTCCCTTGATCACCATCTCACATTCTCACCAGTCTCAGGAAAACATGAAATATAGCTCACCTCTTTCGTGTCTTAATGCTTGTTGCTGGTTGGTTTTGTTTCCAGTTCTGGTTTGTTGTTTCGCGAACTGATTTGATAGATCTACTGCGGTTGGAGCACTCCCACTATAACAAGCTGTGTGAGTCAAGAAGTCTACATAACATCCCTCCAAAAGAACAAGAATATCAAAGCTTTAGTAAATCTGAACTAGAAACAGAAGGGCCACTACGCTAATTGCATGGTTTTTGTGTCCCCATCTCCGCCCATAAACCACTCATCAGTATGTCTGCAAATAGCTTGTATCTATTAAGCAGTCTCTTCAGGTGAACGCTTCATGTCGTTAAGATCATAAGAATTGCTTACCTGTGAAGAAGCGTTTTGTTGGCCGCTAAAGTATTCCACTCTTGTATCGGAACGGCCCTCCTCGAGGCCTATAAGCGGATCAGCACACTCTGCCATCTCGTAAAGGTCCAGCCCCATTTCCTCAGCTTCTTCGCTAACTCTCATTTTCAAACCTGGGATATAATTCACAATGTAACAAAGGGCAAGAGTCCCGACAGCGGTCCATCCAACAATACCACAGATAGCGGCAAGTTGGTACCCCATTTGTTTCCAATGATGGAAAATCCAACCGCCTTCAATCTCGGTGACCCCGTCTAAACCTGCAATGTAAGGTGAGGCGAAAACACCAACAACGATACCACCAACTATACCACCGATACCGTGTACGTTGAAGGACTGTGATGTATCATCAACACCGATCCATCTGTTAACGTTATGTGTTAAACGACAACAGATTGCAGTGAACATGGAGCCAACAGCGCATGCCCATGGGGCCAAGAACCCACATGCTGGCGTAACAAAAACTAACCCAACAATCAGCCCTTCAGCTGCAGCTTGCACTGACCATTTTTTGGTAATGGCATAGTCCATCATAGTGTATGTGAAGAGTCCAAATCCAGCAGCAATCTGAGTATTCGTCATAATGAACAACGTTCTTGGAGTCGTTATAGTCGTCATGGTACCAGAGTTGAAAAACAACCATGGGAAATATATGAGCAGGGAACCAACAAACGTCATGACTGGGCTATACGGTTTGTAATCGAGCGTTTTCTCTTTCCACCCTTTTCTTGGTCCAAGAAACCACGAATAGCACAACGATGCAACACCTGAGGCCTGAATTCTCTAGTTAGTTAAAATTCGACGCCGGAACTCCGTTTTGGGTTGAAATTCCACAGGAATTTTGGCGATAAGCCAAAAAAAAAAAAAGGAAATACTCACAATATGAACTGGGCCACCACCTGCAAAATCCAAATCACCCAAGTTGTAAAGCCACCCATTAGGATCCCAAACCCAGTATGCGAATGGGCAATAACATAGAGTCGTCCATAGGAAAGCCAATACAAGTGAAGGCAAGAGCCTACCCCTTTCTGCTATGGCACCGAGGAAAATTTGAACTGTACATATTGCAAAGAAATCAGTAAATATAAACGTTTCAATAGCAGGGATGGTTCCTCCTTCGTAAAGTGGTCCAGCTTCCACGTTTTTTAAACCACCATAACGGAAGTTTCCATAGATAGCTGAGCTTGAAGTGTCTGAACAAGCAAGTGAAAACCCAAATAGAAACCATTGTATTGTCACGAGAGCTGTGACTAAATAAGACTGGATGATCAAAGTCATAAAGTTCTTACCACGCATGGAACCACCATAGAAAAGGGCAATACCTGGCGTAATGACAACAATACCCACGGTGGCACATGCCACGTAGGCCATATCCGCCGGAACCAAAGTGCTTTAAACCCCTCGGTTAGTACATTGATTGATGGTGTGTTAAAGTGATATACTAACCTCACCTGCTCCTCGTATGTGGACATTGATGTAATTGGAAACTTGTATTCAGCGTTGCTATAAGATGAAGTGAAGTAGGCCAACTCATACACATATATATATATATATATAAGTCTGGGGGTTGCATATGGTATCGGAATTGATTGGCCTGCATATGTTCTTAAACCCTTGATAAGATAGTAGCCAAGCACTATGTGTGACTCGGGTATTTATCGTGTCTAATCAATCTCCACCCACGGGCCACTACTAGTACGAATATGATAGCCGATGTACGGGGCCAACGGTACAGCTGCATCCCAATCGCAGATATCTCTAGTCGTGTTTTAATGGTGTAGTTTGACATCTGATGGAGACGATTAGGTTAGAGTTGGACGGCCCGCGCTGGCGGGCTTTTGACGGGCCTGAGACCCTTTGAAGTTCTTCCGTGTTGAGCACTTTGCAGTTTGGATGTTGGGAGAATAGCGTAGAACTTAATCATGGCATTGGTTGCTATCTAATTAGGTTTAGTAGGTAGGAGAATAGGCGCTACACTTACGATAATGGAATTTAAGGGTCCAATCTTACTGATCTCTGCCCTTACCAAAGTCGGGGTTATAATTTATCAGCTTATCGAGAATTGCAGACTCGACAATGTTATTGTGGGCATTACGAGAAGGCAGCGCTGATCCTCTGGAGTAGCTACCAGGCTGTCAGCTTCGTTTCCCTGCCCGACATCTTGCAACGTATTTGATCAAGTCAACTCTCCGCCAACGCTTTGCTTTGGGTGCTGATCTTTGCCGAATCAGCGCAAAGCACCGAATAAACCGCGGGACAGTTTTACCTATTATGGAATCCTCCCGATGGCAGAGTTGCAAACAGCTGATTGGGAGATGGCGCTGGGCACTTTGGGAGTGAAGGGCTGAATAGCGGATTGACAAGATCAGATAATGTCACAGATTACGAAAGGAGGTGGGCCTTTCCCACTAGAAATAACTTATGTCATCGAGTGTTGTTCTGATGGACTTTTAAGAGCAGAAAAACTCATTACTACCGGAGTACTTCAAGGCTTGTGAGCAGGGTCACCCTATAAGCGAAGATTCTGCGGAGCCTCCTTCTGTAACGACTGGTGATACCGCATTACGAGCACACGTCTAGAAGTATCCTTTTTGTTTTATGAGAAACCAACAAGTGAGATTTCTTTATCTACAACCGTATAGAGTACTGCTACTCGATCGTCAAATGTATAAAGTAGACTTGTAGGGTTTCTCTTATGAAGCACTCCGCTTTTGAGGTTTGAAAATTTTCCTTTCTGCGCTAAGGCTAACCGACCGTCAAACAGGTTTTGCATTTGCGCCATGTTGATGATATTTGGCTTCAACCACACCCTAACTAAAAAAGGGCTCAACAACAAAAACACTCATATTATATGAATAGACTACGATGAAGACATAGTGAACTACTAAAACGAACGGTGTAAACAGGAGATGGAAACCTTGGGTGCACTTCTTACTCATTTTAGGTTACACAAATTCTTTACAAGTAGATTTCAAGCTAAGTTCAAAGCATTGCGAGTTTAACTCGCCAGCATGCCATTCAAAGAAAAACGTAAAGGAGGAACGCAGGTTCCGAAGACATACTAGACATAATACAAACTGTCTCCTCCCCCAAAAGGATAATTTTTCTCAATCGTGCAGCTAATATATATGCAGAATCGACTCCAACTGAGCACAAACGCGTAGTAAACCACAAAGACAAAAAAACACATAAAAGTGGCCACAATTCCCAAAAATATGGGATTCCTCCTTCCCTTTTCCACTATTCTACTCACACAAACCTCCAAGGTTTTCTCCCACACTAGTTCATCAAAGAACCATCACACCTTCCACCAGAAGTTCCATAACCCTCCCACAAGGGTTCCCATCGATCCGATTCACTAATCGGAACTTTGGTTTCCACTTCTTGGTGATGTCGCACATTGTTTGTTTTGAGAGTTGGCAAGAAAAGATATTTGACTGATACTTATGATACACATTTGGTAACGATGGACGTTACAAGATTCGATTTCTTTATGAAAATGAGTCTTTGGTGTATCACAAGTTGATGTGAAAGATCTGGCTTTAGTGAGGTCTTTGAGGATTGTGATTGCGTCCTCGTCTTGTCTTTGTCTCTTTGTTTCTTTGCGATTTGGTTGTGTTGTCTGATGTTTAGTGATTCCTGGGCGTGTATTCACAACACTCTCCCAAACGTTTCGTCTTTCATCTTGTGATACGATTCAAAAAGTCAAAAAAACCATGAACAGGGACAGGATGAGA
>PPLE02000029.1:0-58552 GCA_003707735.2 [Candida] freyschussii | reverse complement strand
CCGCTTTCCATATTCCAAACAACTCACATATTGCCCATACTCTAAGCCGAGTGTGCCACCTCGCATTCTCATACACACTAGTATTCGTTCTACTTCCGTCTGGCTCAAAGCTTTGCGATTATCATTTGCCCAGTGATAATCTCAATTTGTCTAAAGGACACACCTGCTATTGTTATCCACGCTGACTGATGATTCATCTTGTCCGAACTGTCACGTTGCTCTCCAAAAAGATGTTTTGCCCAGCATCAGAGTTGGAGGACAGCGTTGCAGTTGGATGAGTTCCTATTTCAGTGGATATCCTTTCCTTTAGATGGTGTGCTTCGAAGACTCTTGAGTTTGACGTGTCAGCGATTATGGTGTGAGAATGCCAGTTTCACTTTGATGTTAATACCAAACTACTAAGGTTGTGCCAAGTATTTCAATAACACTATATCTGCCACACAATTTGCCCAATCAGCCCAAGTACCAGGATTATTGAACCACCACCCCATTTGAGCTTTTGTCACCGCCTCCTTTCCCCCAGATCCACCACTTGTCGTTACACTTCCTTCAGCTCATTGCAATGAAATGGTTGTTTGCCCAATAATCAATTCGTTTTGTCCGACAGGTACTTTTGCTTCTGGTATCCACATTGACTGATGCTTCATCCTTCCCACTTTGTGATATGGCCTTTTGTGATGAGGTTTTGCCCAAACTTCAAAATCAGGAGGCCATGATACATTTTGATGAATCAGAACTCAAAGTGCGTATCTTTAAGCATCTGAATTTGGATGACCTTCGAGCTAGTGTATTGACAATGGCGATGTGGGAATGGATGATTCAACTGGCACTGGCTCCCCCGACTTCCAGTAGGATGGGGATTTCGGCTTTGGATCTTTTTATTCACGCTCTAGAGGTTTTCGCTAAGATCTCACCAAAATCCTTCCCATCTTCACAATAGATATTGCAAGGTCGAACATTGAGATGCAAGTGAAAGTCGTGACTGAATTTTGGGTCTTTTTGCCCAGAAGGCCCATTCTGACCCCACGATTTTCCCACGGCTTCTTGTTTGTTAGACCTCCAAACGCACAATTTTCGAACCATTTTCGCATCAGCCTGAGGGTCACCCAGTGGAACTACATGCTTGATCTCGAGCTCTAGATTGGGTTCATTGCCGCCCCAGTGAACTCATTTTCGGAATTAGGATCTCGCACTTATCGAGCTTTGATGCTGGCCTTAAATTGTTGCCATATCGCTGCCCAGTTTTGGCTAGCAATGGAAACCTATGCTGACGAGTTCAAATGAGTCCCACTGAAGTTCCACGAGCTCATCCACCTCAATCAGTTTCCATCCAATGGAATTGATTCGTTTGTTGAACGTCTCAGGATAACTCGTGGTTGATGATCTTGTCCGGGATTTGAAACCGTGGATGTTTTGAGACGTCAATCTCGAACTGGTGTTCACTCATTTCAAACAATGCTAACACTTCTCCACAACTCCGGGCCATGGATGCACTGGTTTGTTCGTTGTATGTGATCGATCTGAGCTCTGTGGTGGATGATCTTGTCCGGGATTGGACACCATAGAGTTTGAATTTGAGACCTCAACCTCGAACTGGTGCCCACTGATGCCAGCCAAAGGCACACAACACTTCTCCACAACACTCCCATGCCAACCACAGGCCAACCACTGGCCATGGACGCTTGTTGTTTCGGTGTTTGGGTTGAGACCTGCCCATCTCAACTCGTCACCAAAATTCCAAGATTTGTCCAACCGGTCCCCAAACCAGTCCATTAGATAGCTCTATATAGAACAAGTCGATACGTAGCAATCCCACAAGTCCCAGACTTCTCTATGGCTCGCTAGGCCATTTTGAAGATCCGGGCAAAAAAATAGAGGGAACGGCTGTCAAATTTTTTCCAGAGGTAGTTGGGCTAGATGTCATGATATCTCGTGATTTAGCATAGTTATGGGTCTAATGACACTACCATTGCGTTGTCCCTTTCAATAGCTTCCTATAGATGTGATAAAACTGCTTAAATTCAATGATTTGGCTGTTTTGGTTGCCGCCCATAGTTAAGCAGTAAAAGAAGTTCCGGGCATCACGTGCTGGGTCACCTGATAAATCCCCGGATATGCCAAAATGACAGTCTACAAATATGCCAAACTGAATGTTGAGATTTGAACACGTTCTGGTGAGATTCTTGGTGTTCTGAATTGAGCAGGTTAATTATTCGTACAGGCACCCATCTAGTCGTGAAATCTTGAAGGAAAAGACAAAAAGCTATGATCTGGCCAAGTAGTTGTTCCGTTACTGCTCAAAAATAGCCTCTGGTGTTCTGGAAGATTTGTTGATCAGAATGAGCTTTGACCATCGAAAGTAGCGATGGGAAAGACTTCCACGGAGGTGAGTGAATATCTATTCACTTTCTCATGAAAAAGCACTCGCTACTATCCCACTCACATCGAAAGGTCGTTATCTTTCTGTAACCTCATTTCATAAGACTTTTGAGGCTTACGTGGATCCCTCTATATGAGTAAGTAACTTTGCTGGCGTCAAATCAGGAAAGAACCCACCAGAAAACTTTCAGATGTTTGGGAAATATTTCTTCAAGTGCTACAAGTTCCTCTTGTCTTGGCTTACTCTTTGTTCGCGTCAGAACAACTGTGAACCTAAAGAATTGTTGTCCGTTACCCTCAGATTTGGCTGCTGCTTATGGTGATGGCTGTACGTTATAAACCATTATAGCGGTTGGAAGGCCTGAATCATAAGGGATAATCATATGGAACCAATCATAACTATCTAAACATAACCAACGGCGCACAGACGTTAACACAAGTCACAATACAATGCGGTTACGCTTTAAAGAACGGATAGTCTAAGGCATCAGAACCTTTGCTTCAAATCCACAGAAGAGGTAGATAGTCGCCACATGGCAAAAGCAAAGGTACCACAATGGGGGGTCTATTCGCTAGAGACTATATGTCAACTTTGATAGGTTGATTGCGCGTATTTGATAGTCTTTTAAGCCTTAACCAACGCGAACATACACACAGCATTTGGCACAGTAATGGCCGTAAGTAGTTCTCTCAGCTTATGGCCATCAACCCTTATAGGACATACACTTCACAATGATCTTGTACTGAAAAGATTTGAGTGCCTTAATCACATTGAGAAGATTACTAGAAAATATGCTCAGCTGAAACTTCGCATAGGACCACACTGCTATCATCCTGATTTTATCTCCCAGTCTACAGTCTCCTTGTTATATCGCTGTCCAAATGCTTCCTCGACAGCACAGTCCACAGATAGGCCTCCTTGACTTACCGATAAAGGTGCTTACCGAGATTATGAGGTACCTTGACTATACCGGTCTGGAGTCATTGGTTTCAATTATCAATCGTCCACTTCCTGGAATTATTCATAATGTTATTGAAACTGATCACTTTGATAAGAAGCATTGCAAAACTATGTACAACACTCGACTGGAAGACCTGAAGTATGGGTTACCTCAGAACAAGTGTCTTATCAATCTTGTTGAAATCCAAGACTTTGATAAACTGTCCTACCATGATAGATTGGAATTGGCGGAGCAGCTATCTAGCACAGTGAACAATATCAGTATTTCATTCAAGAAGGATAGATGTGATGTTGAGAGTGATGGAATCATGCACTTGATCAGACTATTACCAAATTCGAGAGGATATTCGAAGGGATCTCAACGAGCAATATCCCGAAGAACATGAGCTCATTGCCAGCAATAGAAAAAGCCGGAGCACTTGTACGATGTTCTGGAGAAAACCCTTGACAACCAAGTTCGTTTCATTTCAACCTCTCCCTATGCCGTATGGGCAACCGCGTTAGCATTAGGCTGTTGATGACTATGACGCGGAGGATCCGGGACATAGGGTCACCTCTTTAGGTGCACCAGCTGTGTTTGTCCTAGGTCTCAAATCTCAAAGAGAGTCTTTGAGCTTGGCTGTTTAGTCTTTGACATTATTCATCTCGTGCTTCATATTGCTGGTCGATTATGAGTACACTCAGCTGCAAAAGAATACGTTGATACCTGCTTCATACAGTGTTGCGTTTCTCAATGGAGGTCTCACTACGCAGCGCCTGGGGCTTGCTACGACGAAACTTCCTTGGTGTCAGAATTGAGAAGGAGCATAGTCGAGCAACCTGACAATATGAAGCTCATCTGGAAATGTATCATCAAGTGTTTGGTACTTGAAAAGGGCTGATTCCGCTCACTGTTACATACTAAGGGCCCTTAACAGTTTTTTCCTATAGTCTCACCAGAGCCTGTAGTATCGCATAAGCTGTTCCTCAAATTCAGTGCTGGTATCCCTGAAGACAGACAATCTGAGCGGAATCATAGTGGCCAATACGCCACTGGACAGGATCGACGGGAACTTGGACTACTGGGCCATTTGTATGCAGCTACATCGCGAACTTTTTGTACATGGATTTACCAAGTTACTTGATGGAGTACGGCTACAGATCAGACCAAGCCAAAGGTTTCGGGGTAGCTTCATTGCAGTAAGCAAATACCCACATCCAAAGACCTCCAATAAACAAAAGTGATTTTTCCACTTGATGGCCGGGTTCGTTCAACAACTTTCCAATCACAATTCGTCGTGGTCACTTTTGCACAGCTGGTAAGTTGGTTCAAAAGCTGATGTCTTGAAACTCCCGCTGTATAACTGGAGTAAACCCTCACTGATGTCCACGTTATGGTTCCTGTCCTTGATAATCCAGTGATGCCTGTGGTTAGTATAGTACCAGTAGCCTGTTTGGGCACTGACCACATCGTACACCATCTGAATATCCTTCGGAGCAGTGAGAGTCTCACTGTAACCATCCCATTTACAATATTGTGTCAAAAGCCCTCCCTGAGTGAAGTAGACAGAGTTGTACTCGTTTTCACCCACTGTGTCTCTCTTTGTCAAATTAGCGCTCTTTAAATGATCGAAAGAGTCAATACTTTTCATCGTAGCACCTTCAGAGTCAACAATGTGATTGATTAAAGGAGATCCACCGATAGAATATGTGATCACAGGCTCGTCTAGCAAGAGAGAAGAATCATTAAACAACACTGCTCCAGAGTAAGCGATATATTGAATCCCAAGTCCTTGAGAGCTAGCGTGGCTAACAATTTCAGTCAAATTGACAAAAGAAGTATGATAAAGAGAACTATCATCCAAATAGTCCCCCCTTTTAAAAAGTTTTGATTGCGACTTCAGTCCTGCGCTGGCGATACGTTCCACCCCGCTAAGATCACCATTATAAATCGCCACGGAGTCAAAAAGCATGATGATACCAATACCAAGCATAACACATTCCCAGGACTTGGTGAAGAAGTTGTCACCGTTAACTTTACTTCTGCAATATGGAACAAGACCGCCAACGACAATGGCTACTTCACCGACTGCACCAAGGACTAACGAGATCCAACTTTTAGTTGAGACATCCCTCTTGGAAATGGCACTAGATGTCTCATTCCCGTCAGCTTGAATTATCTCAGCTAATTGAACAACTGTGTCTGACCATTCAGCTTCTGCTGAGCTGTTGATCCCTGTAGAAGACAAAGCCTCAGCTAAGGCCTGTTGGATCAGAAACTCATCTGTTCTCTTGACATAGGAGTTTGAGCTGGAGCCTTCGTAAGAGTTGATCAAATCAGGAACGTGGAACGAGAATTCTCTTTCCGGGATTGAGACATCAGCAGCAATGGCAGCTTTAGTACACAGCAACAGAGCTGTACAACAGAGAAGAGACCGTGGTAAATTGGTAATCATTTCCCAGTTCCTATGAAATGCCTATCATGCGAATAGTGCGGGAAGTTGAGCCTGTTATATAGGCAATATTGAAGAACTTGAGATTTCAGGAGGCCACAACCACGGATGTTTGTTTTGTCCTCTAAGAGAGTTGTAGTCTTTTGTATGCGCCTAAGCGCAGCTTGAAAGACCTCCAAGCACGACAGCATGAAAGAAATGAATCGACCAACAATTGCCTCAAGTTTAGGACACAGCAACGGCATATTGTCTCCGAATGAACGTTTGCTTTAGGGCATGTTCTACGACACCAATTGCTTATGGGACATTGTACTCGCCTTCCTCATCCATAGCCTAGCTAATGGCGGCAGCCAAGGGAGACCACGATCACTAATTAGGTAGCGGTATCAGCATGACTGAAAGTGAAAGGCGCGTTCCATCACGAATAGCCAGCGCTGCATTTACCAGAAAACTGCATCAAGCGGTTACAATGCTGCCTTCAGTGATCACTGCAATACTGCAACGCTTCGATTAAAATCCCATGGGGAAAAAAAGGACTCTGATTTTATTTTTTCAAGTTCCCCGGAGGAGGTGGGTCAGAAGAGATGTTTCTTATAGGGATATCTTTGGTCGAGATGAGTTGGGCTGCGGAAAGGCTGGCACCATACAAACCTTGAATCGGTCACACTAGAGTGGTTTCAAGCCTGATATTCGACCAACGAAGAAGAACATTACCAGGTGTTGTATGTGTCGATGAGTACTAACAACGCGGATCTTCTTCTGCATCAATAGCCATCGTCCCGTACAGGCCTACCAGGTACATGCACTTGCTGCTTAGGGCCGGCTCAATTGGACTTTTGGAGCTGGTCGCTGGTCTGAGCTCAGATTGTCCCGTGAGATCTGGTTTTGCTGAGTTGAGAAATCAAACCTCCAACGTGATAGGCCCGTTGGCTGTCAGATTAGCGCGGCACAATCTCCGCGCGGCTGTTTAAGAAAACATTCCCATGCGCACGCGACGATCCTCTGTCCCGATTAGGTAAAAGGGGTTTCTCCATACGAATACTGGAGTTGGTACATGCGTCGTGTGGTGTTTTGCAAATTGCAACCATTTAGCTACAGGTGTTCGTATCAGATGTCAGATGTTGTCCAATTGAGACGCAGCGTAACTTGCTAGCTGGGTTGATATGCATGCATCGTATAACTCAAGCGAAGCTTGAACAAAAAGTTTTAGTCGGAATTTTTGGTATTCAGCGTAGGGCGCCAACGTCCCTTCGGTTTACGAATGGCAATTGGTTGAAACCAGCTTGGATAAATGCCCCAGCGCCAAATCATCCAGCTTGGCCTAATAGGACAGCAGCTCACCAGTCGTACGGCTCTACCACTGAGATGAGGTTACCCCATGAGCTTAGCTCTGTAAACCTCTACCACTTTGTACTTGATTGGTTCAAATACAACATCGTAGGTATAGTGAGACTTGGTCACATTGTGATCGATCGGTAGCCGATATCCATCAATGGAAAGAAGCAATGCAAACTCCTCAAGAAATAAATGACCGTTTGTCTCTGCCCCAGTAAACCAAACCTCATCTATACTCAAGCCGCTGCCATGTATACAGGAGACGACATCACTCCAATATGACTGGTTTCCATGACTGACGATTTTTTGGAGGCTCGAGTCTGGTAAAATTAAAACACTTCCGTTTTGGCGACTACTTAGCCATCCCGCCAGTTTCGAGCTGAAGAGGACACTGAATAATGCGATGGACAGAACAACTGTCCAATGGGGGTGGGAAGCCCTCCACTTCTTTTGAATGGGGGTCCGCAGAGCAATTATAGTGCAGAGAAGACCCAAAAGGCCCAAATATAAAGCGAATCTTTGACTTGGACTCAGATATTTCTCTAGCGTCGAGCCCGTTATAAGCCTGTCATGTGCTGTAAGGTTCAAGGGTATGGAGTTCAGTGGGGTTTGAAGAGCTTCGAGGAGAGTTTCTGGGTCACCGTTCATCGAGAGAGCCCGTTACTAAAAACGTCAATCCCAGAAGAGGAAAGTCGATGGTTCCCTCATAATATATTGGTAATCTTCGCGAAGTGTGTTTATATTTGAGTCTATAGGCTTCGAAGCGGCAATTGAATCAGCCACGAGTAGCTTCACTTAATGGCTGGTAAAGCTTGTAAGTTGGTACTCTTAACGTTGAAGTCTTTCATATAGTAGAGAGGGGTCATTAATCGGACATTTTTCTATCAAGGCCGTCGTTGGCAAGGATCAAGAGTGTCAATGTTTTGTAGACAGAGAGGTTAAAATCGAAATAACAGTCCTGTTCCATTCAAGAGGTTCCACTATATTTCGGTTGGTCTTGCGAAACCCTTTGGACTGCCGGTTGTATCCAAAGTCAGAGACTGGAAGATCTCAAAGTCCAACTTTTCTAGATAATCGTTGTGTTTGCGGATATTGGGATGAAGGATATCAAAATTTGTCGAAAATGTATCTTCATAATCTCATGTACTTTAAATTTACTAACTTATGGAGTACTTTTCTACCGAAGCAAGAAAGCCTTCTCGGATAGTCGAGCACTATAAAGAACCTTCGCTACAGTTAGACATTTAGTCCTTACAAGTTGTAGAGAAGTCATGAGTCCACCATATACTTTTGTTAATCCCTTCTCTTTCTGGTTAAATCACTTTTGATACCACGAAGAACTTTGAGAATGCTATGTCTACCGTCCCAAAGGGGATATATACCCACGGCGAGAAATGACATGTAGATTGTCATAATGGCAAAAGTGACCCAACCTTTGAAGAAGGTCTTATTGAAGATGTAGTCTCTATAGAGAGGCAATGGCCATAACACTTGGGTAACAATGATATTGACACCGGCATAAACCCATGCCCATTTGATGTATCTGTCAGCTTTTTTGTCGTACTGCTCTCTTGTTAACCCATTTCTATAGATCGGTGTCTGTGGCTCATCACTATCCAGTGATTTCTTCCCATCGGTGACATCAATCTTGACCTCTTCAACCTCTTCAGTATCACTCCCATCTATAAGTGTAGCCTGCTGTAAAATCCTCCAATCAAACTTTGTAGGCCTTATCAAACTGATGATTAAGGACAAGATTCCTGGGAGAAACAAAGCTGTCAACCCACCATATAGACATGGTAATTGTTGCATGGTAGTTGTAACATCGATATGCCCAAACATGCTCTTAGCAGTACCAAGCCAAACACCCAACCCTGCTAAAATTCCGATAATTGGACTTACGAATGCGGCAGCCCTTGTCTGACCATCCCATGTAGTCGAGGCAATGAGTGGGATGACACCAGGACAGATAAGCATGGAATAGAAATAACCCATCCAAGTCACAGATGTTCCAACGTAATGCAACATGATACTGAAAGCGGCACAGAAAAATCCAAAGAACAGAACACCAAAGTGAGAGACACGAATCAAGTCCTTGTTATCGGCATCAGGCTTTATGTAGGCCCTGTATATGTCGAAGCATAAGATAGAGGAGACACTGATAGTTTGGGCACTGACAGTGGATGTCACTGAGAGGTAAACCGCCAAAAGGGCAGCACCAACTGCACCTTTGCCCAAAAGGGCTTGCAAAGTATACATGATACCATAGGCATTGTTAATGTCTTCGGCTGTCATTCCATTAGGATATAGCGGGAACTTTGGTGAGTTTTCAAGCACTCTGTTGAGAAGACCCCAGATGGTCCCTATTGGGAAACTTAGACAGTAGATTGTCAATGAGCCAATGATATATCCAGGTAAGGTGGCAGTCACATCGGCACTGTAGGCCTTTTGCCAGAAACTGGAATCCATAACGGACAAGCCAATATCACCAATATTATGAATAAGGCCGAAATACCAAGACCCTTTACTTTTCATTGTTAACAGGGAGCCTTTGTAATTTCCGTCAATGTAAGCCCCAGTAGTCTCTTGATATTCAACTACCATATCGTAAAGGCTTCCGATTCCTCCAATATCTTTATGAGCAACACCAGCAGTGGCAAAATACATAAAGATTATCAGTGCAATAAAAGTGTGCACATAATCGGTCAAAAAAGTGGATTTCAACCCACCAACAACGGTGTAACACATGACCCCAAATGGAATCAAAAGGTTTGCAGCAACAGGGTGCATATCACACAGAGCCATGAAAACACCTGAGGCACCTAAAATCATTGAGGAACAAGAGAGCAAGTTATTCATTAAGGAAAGGAATATGAAGAGAATATGAGTTGCTGTACCATATCTGAGTTTGATAATCTCCAAAGAAGTATGTGCATTTGGTATTTTCTTCTTTGATTCTGCTGCAACCACTGCTAGTACAGCGATTTCAAGAGATTGACTGGCAGCATAAAGATAACCAGCAGCGATACCGTAACTGTAAACCATCTGTGAAGACCAAATCAAGACGGTTGCCCACATCCAACTCGATAACACAGCGCTCCCAGTGAGACCGACCCCAACTTTTCTACCAGCGACCATGAAAACCTCTGTAGAGTTTTCATCCTCATTCAAGTACCTATGCTGCAGTTTTGTAAGAAGGAGAATCATGAGGGCAAACAAAGCACCGACGCCGACTAAAATACCGTAGCCGACGCCCTGGTCGAGCATTTGAACTGAAGAGTGTGCCATCTTAAGCTGATCCGTTTAGCCTTCATAAGCATTCATCCTAACAGCGAGGAAAGTATCAGACTCTTATAACCACAAATGTTTTGATTCTTCTGCCCATCTCAACAGAGCCGATATGACAACTGTGGCATCGCAAAAGACAGCCAAATTGAAGCATTGTGCTCCCGGGTTTCGAGCAGTTAGGGCAGTGACTCAGTGAGCGCTGCCAAATGTGGTTCAGGCAAAGGATGTCTCTCTTTCTCTCGGTTCAGTGGGAGCCTTGCTTCATTCAATGTGAGTGGATCACAATATTTGACAGCGCGCGAATTTGCAAACTATTACGGACGCCACAATCTGACCCTGTTGCTGAAAGCTGGCTGGCCCAGGGATCAGCGTCTGTCATGTTGCGTTGATCATTAGCCATTCAATGAAGCGGATCCAATGACGTTTGTTTTAAGACGTAACTGGAAGCAGTACCTGATCGGGGTTTTCTAGCCTCGAGCGGTAATTTTAAAGTTTGACGCCTTAGCTGTCAAATCTCCGTTATCGGCCTTTAGCTGAATAGAATGATTCCTCGTTCTTCAAGGGAAGTAGATTTGTGATTAATGTGATGAGGTTGATTAGTATAAGGTTATCAAGGGTGATGCGACATCTGTCTTGCAATACATGGAGGTCGGTGTTGTGCCCCCAATTCTCGTGTTGACATCTCGATGGGGACGTCAGCAAAGTCAGTTTGGCCATCAGGTTCCCACTGTGGCAACCTTGTCCGGGAACGGGTCGTGGTGAACTCTCAGGAAGCAATCTCTCTTTTCAAAACTATACCGGTAAGTGTAAGTGGTAACCGTGGTGCATTGCAAGTTGGTTGACAATAGGATAACTCTGTGGATATCATCATGCATTATTATCTGGGGCGCTCTATTTTGCCGTTTCCTTGTGCGGTTTTGCTTTGAATGGCTACATACATTGACCACAAGGTCAATCTTGAACGTTTTGTGGCGGTACTGGAATGGGATGTGTGCTTGAGTTCTAAGAGTGCAACGTTCCATAGACCTCAACGTTGACAGTTTGATTTCCAAAGTATCGAAATACACCAGTACTTGCTGCACTGGCCGCAGTCAAAATCAGCCTCTCTAAGTCCTTTCCTCTGAACGTGAAGTACTAAACCACAATATACAACGTCAACCGCAACCGCAACCGCAACTAAACTTGACCACAACCCATGGATTTGTCTTCATTTGAAGCTTCCCGATCTCCTCACCCAACCTCGATGAAAGCCTAATAATGGTCGCTTTCCCATATTGCCCTTATACGAACCAGTGAGGTTCGAGGCATTCCCAACTCTAATCGATAACTGCTCGAGGAAAACCCAATTTGTACGATTGATCCCAACAGATATCAGAGACTCAGTGTTTGCTCTAAGGTTCGATCATGGGGTAGCTAGAGCCAACAAGTTGTGTGAGTCTCTACTATCAGTTGATTATCGAAAACCCCTCTGCTTCTCAGTGGAATGACAAGGGGCCAACAGAGAATCGATACTAGTCTCACACCAAGCATCTGAAATGTAGTGATTGAAAGAAATAGCTGTCCCAGATGAGCCCTTCGGCATACTAAGTGAATTTCACCTTGTACCTGTGCAGCATTGGGGTATAGTCAAGCCTCCCAGTAAGGAGAAAAGAAGTGCCAGGGCAGAAGCTCCAATGAACACAAAAATGAGGGCTCCTCTTTCCATGATCAATCATCACGGAGTAAAAAGCTAATAATTGCCTGTTTCTTACTCAGCGACCGGACTCATCGATAGGGAAATAGAAGACACGAAGCAAGCGCTCTTTATTGGAACATACTAGCAGCCATCATGACGTCTGTGATCCCAACACAAAACATGAGAAGACAATACAAGGTCCAACTGGAACAAGCTAACCTCCACCGAGTGAGTCCGAGATTGCTTATATCAAAGAATGCAGAGGCCATTCAGGCACAAATCAACTGTAGATAGCAGCGCTTCCAATGAGCTTGAAGCCAATCCAAAAAAAAATTTCATTGCTTGATGAGAACAAAGGTTGGCTTCGTAGAGGTCCTGGCTTGCTTAGAGCTTAGGTCATGACTTAAAGACCATTACAAAGCATCTAATGAGAAGGACATACGTATTTTGGGTCCCCAAACTCACTGATAACTCATCAAATCTTATTCCATTGACAGTTCTGATCGTTAGAGAAGCTCAGATATCTTTACTCAGAAGGATTAATGAGCCAGTTAATTGGTCTCTGGATTGGTATGGTTGTGGCTTTACTCTGGTCGTCTTCCGCTTCCCATTCTAAGCGCAAAAGAGATAAACTACTTTATTTCGTTCCGATCCGCCAAACCTTCGCTGATGGTCACAGTTCTTGTACCATAGCGCTGCAAGTCTCATCAATTACTGAGCAGCACTTTCTCTATCATGCTTGTTCAAAGGCCTCTGAGCTAGATTGTGGAAACTCTCGAGACGACTCGTTGATCACTCTCATGAACATTAAGTTTCAGAATCATCTCAGTGCCTCCGTCTTGAATCCTAAAACTAACGGGATCCTCTTACTGGTGACCTTAATGACATTGATTTTCGATTAAAACCTGCGTTGCAGTGTTGTTGTTACTGATACTGTTGCTTAAGTTTTCAAAGTTAGAGCGCTCTTGAGTATTAATTGCAAGTAGGGGTTCAAATCGCCAAAAATCTTACACCTTCAACATTGATTTGATTATCGGATAAACCTCAGATAAACCTTAGATTCAGCTTTCAATATTGATATCAAGAAGGTGTCTTACAGGAATTGTAGAAGTTTACCAATCTAGATAAAGACATTAAACTACGCTTGAAGACAGCCTGAATGAGCTAAACGTGCCGCAGCTAAGGTTTCATTGGTACATGAGGAATTTTTTTTTTCCTAAGAGCTCTTATGCATGGTGCGTATAAAGATATCGAGAGCTAGAATCATTGAACCTTAGATCTAGCGATTTTGATTCCAGTGATATGATATATAGAAACCATCTTGATGCCTCCAAAGAGATGATGTCAGCATCAAATATCGGCTAGTTCCGGCTCTACCCTGATATTTGCCACCTACTCTGCCCCTTCTTCTACTAGCATGACAGAAGTTACTAGCCCAAACATTTGGAAAGAGAAATCATTGATACAATCGGCTTCCAAAGACAAAGTACATCTTTTTATAGACCCACTTTTCGTGGATAACCTCACTTAGCTTCAACACTCCATGCTTAACCAGTGGGTAAACATGGTCATAGATTCTGGTGGCATTGAGACCAAATGTTCGGCAAACTGTACTCAACCGCTATAACCAAATTTGTGATCGGCAGTGATGAGAAGATTTACGACCAGGGGCGTGCGTCTTGATATTTTTCTTGTTCAAATAATATTCAAGCCCCAGGATCGTGGGGAATTCGTATTCCTATGCCTTCATGGTATTTATCAATCCCTGTTTGTTCTATTTGCAAGCAACTTTGGAAGTTTAGAGATAATTTGAAATGGAAAAAGGGTCTTATCAAAAAAATCAATTAAGGTTCAAATATATGCACCCCGGAGAAACGTTCATGCAACTTTTACTTGAAAAGTAAACATAAACAGAAAACTTGACACATTTCGTGTCTCTCTCTGTCGATATATTCTCACAATGGGGGGCGAAAGAGACCACCATAAGAGGGCCCCGGAGTGAGAAGATGCTCGTTAGGATTTCTATAAAAGAAGGGCCTACCTTCCAGGTTTTAGCGTTTCCTTGAATTCTTCTACTCTTCACTAACTTTGCCACAATTGAACACAAGATAGCTATTCAATCTCTATTCGAAATCATGTCGCTTCATCTCCCATTTGCTAATGATGAAGTTTACTCTCTTCTGGAAACTGCTGCTAGCTCAACTTTCGAAACACTTTCAAATATGGGCTATTTGGATGCTTCAATCTGTGTTAGAAAGCCTCACAGTTTCAATTCCCCAAAATTGTTCTTGGATGAATTGCCTAAATGGTCCCAAGAGCCCATAAGAGAGAAACTTCAAACTCCTCCTGAAAATAGGGAATATGTCTATGACCCTAATAAAGCTTATTATTCATCGAATGTTGTTTACGTTAGACGGAAAGAACAATTCTCCGCCGTTGGGAAGCTTTATGCAAACGGTCCAAAAGATAACACGTATACGCTTTGTCCATTCTGTGATCCTTTTGAAGGGTTGAAGACCAAAGCAAAGGGAGAATGTAGTAGAGTTATTAATGGGGAGGTTGTGACATATTCAAACCAGTCTCCTCTTCTTTGCTTTTACGATACTTTACATTCTGCCTATGAGCATCATTTGGGAAACGTCCATGGTGTTTTCTCAGAAAAAGTGGCTAGGGAACCATTTGTTGGGTTCACTACAATGCACAAAGACAAGGCGGAAGAAGAAAAACCGGAACTTGTCTTGACATGTCCATATGGTGCTCATGCATGTCAAAAGAGTAAGAGCAATCGCCAAAAAGTTAAAACCGTTGTTATGCAGAAGGATAAGCAGAAACCCTGCTTAGCTCTTTTCTCTTTCAGAGTTGGTTCTGGAAATGGGTTCAAAGCTTACTTTAGACATGTTGCGAAATGTCATCATAATGGAGGTGTTATGCTATCGACTGATGAAGTTTACTCCAAGAAAACACCTTCAGGAAAGATCAACTATTTCATACCTGTAAATGACTTTGACTTTGAGTCATCCCTCGCAATTTTGGAGGCAGAGTGCAAAACTGATTTGAGATCAGCTTTCAACAAGTTGTACGATGAGCGTGTGCAAAGTATACTGGAACCAATCATCTCTAAAGTTCCCAAGGTAAAGAATGATATTGAGCCTCCTCGCACGGGGACTCCACTAGTAGAAGAGCTCGATTGCAGAACCATTGATAAACTTGCAGAAAAACTGACACGTGAAATTGAAGAACCTTCACCTTGGATCGAGGCTCCACAATTGAACCATGAACCCTCATCTCAACCACAATTTATAGAGCCCCAGATGTTGGAGTGTTCCGCGTCAGCTATGGGTAGTAATGAACTCGCAACTATGGCTGGTTGGTCAAATGGAGCTCCTATGCAATTTGAGGGCTTGAATGATTTTGATAGCAATGAGACATCAAGTTCTATGCAAGTCATTGAGCCTGTTGATGAACCAACTGAAGATGATATTTTCCTTGGTGCACCCATGTTAGATGACCCAAGCTCAGAGTTCTTAACATTTGATGATGGCGAACAACTAAGTGATCCGTCTTTTTCATCTCTTAATCCAGAAGATCTTTCCATTAGATTGAATGTCATTGGTGAAGTCGGTCCAATGACGTTTGATGCCCCTTTGAGTCCGATCGGAGATGGTGAGAGAACATCTTCACGAGATTATGAATGGCCATTCCTCACGAATGTTGAAAGTCCGTATGACGATTTCACGGGATCGATGTTTAATTAGATATAGACGTGATAAAGTTAGACTAATGTAATGAGAGCAATTGAAATTACCTTGGTAGATTAAATATTCGGCTTATGATTTATTCCAAATTAGTATCTTGAGAGCACTGGACGTGAAATTGGTGTATTGAGAGTTAAGTTCGTATCATTCATTAAGCAACAAAACCAGCAGATACTTTCGGATTCGGCATCTCATCGGCATCTCATCGGGGATCCAACGCTGTCTTTGACTAATGCAAATGGCTTAATAAATAAGTTTATTCTGCAGCAAGCTCTAACATAAAATAGCAAACTCTGCTTCAGAGGCTTCGAATTTAGTATAGACTCTTTCAGAGCGCAGATATAGGCTGATATTTGGCCATTTTTGATTTTTTCGAATGTGGAAAATTTCGGTGACTCGGCATTCAAGAAACCAGGTTTCAACCTCTCACTTAGGTGTCCTTTTGCAACTCCACTGATATGACTGAGCATCAACCAGTACACCAATTCTGACTGTTGATCCAAGTGATTGAAGTAGTAACTGTGTGTAACTCTGCTTAAATCTGAAACATATCGCACGGATCAACGTCGAGACAGTTAAGCAACGTCACTCCAGTTTTGAGCCGCCTATACCGAGCTACACCGCACCAAAACGCAACCAATGATGTAAAGCACAAGACCATCTCGGTTTAGGTAGAAGAGTTCCGATGTGAAATGGAAAAGGACAATTCTGAGGAAGTTTTATTCAATTAATTTGCAATTGGACCCATTTGAACCTCACTGTTTCACGGTAGGAACTAGATACTCCGAAGGGATCAATTTTAGTGACGCAGATGGTATATATAACTTGATAAGATCACCCACGCAGCAAGTCACCTTTTATGAAACATCTGCAGAGTATCCAGCAAGTCAAAAAGATACGTAATTCTTGAATACAGATTCTGCCCTTTGTAAAGCAGTAGTATTTCTCACTATCCCCCATCTTATCCAAAAGCCTTCATCCCATCCTTGACAACAGCTTTCCATTCACACCCTATCGTGAAACACACATACTAGAACAACCAAAATAACATTCGAGACTTCTCTATTCTTATCAGGATCAATAACAATCCGGGCTGAGCTCGTTGTTCAGTTCGCTACGATCTAATTTTCATTCTCTGGTAGATATCTCTTAGAAGCTCTGGTGGTCTTGAGTTCCCTAAAAATTCATCCCCAGCGATCGAAAGGTGCAGCTGGTGTTTTCCCAGCCCGATTACACTCACTTAGTGCCCCATTTCCTGGTGGTAATCACGGGCCTTTGGAGAAGAATGAAAGTATCTATCACGAGTAAGCTTTCCATTGTTCATTCTTAGGCTTTTGATTCAACCACACAGCTTGAAAGTAACCGAAATTATCTTGCTCTAATGCAATTGACCATGATTGTAGTCTCCTCCGATGGCTTGAATGTCGTTGCAGTTGACCAACCTTGCAAATTATGGTGATAATGTTTTTGTTCGTGTTTCTAGCAGGAAACATCAACACTTATTTCGCGGCCTTGAACTTGTCCTCTACTCGAGTCTTCTCTACTTTGCAGAGTTATAGACAGAGACTGCTAACTACAAGCTCCCACGCTCCTTTATTTGGCAAAATAACCTACAGCTAATAGAAATTTGAGGTTTGTAAGAAAGATTTATTTCATAGAATTCGTTACGAAAGGCACACGCCGGTGTTACGAGTCGCTGTCAACTTTGAATTGACACCAGCTTCACTCTTTGAAGACATCGCCAGAAACTGGATATTCGAATAAGTCGCTCAGTAGAAAAAGTATTATTTCCGAGGGAGAAAAATAGCTGCTGCCTGAATCTCGAACATCAAAATATGGCTCGGTGTGATCTTCAGGCTACCGGAGCGCTCAAACTTGTCTCGAAATATGCAGAGAAGGCGTAACTCAAAGACTTGAGCTTTGCAGTGGCAGCAGAGATGATGAGCCATTCTCCTTCTCAGCGCTTCAGTAACCTGGTACATAACCGACTAACACAAAACTCAAAACAAACACAAAAACGAGAATCCACCCACAGTACCACCGTCTTCCCTATCGACACAATGACAGAAATTTCGTCGGTAGCTCACCAAATAACTACCAAGCATTCCAAAAGAAGCTCCATTACCCCCTCCCCGGCCCTCAACAGGGCTCCCATCGATCCGAATTCACACATCGGATCTTTGGTTTTTCGCTTCTCGGTGATGTCACAAAGTTGAGAGCACTTCCCATGTTCCACAGTCTCCATCTCAATCTTCAACATCACTGGCTTTTGTCCCCGCACTCACCATCTGTTGTTCCACTTTCTTCCAACTCAAAGCTATGCGATTGTCATTTCCCCAGGGATCATCTCATTATGATTGATGAGCTCATTTGCTATCGCATTATGTTTGAGAAGCCCATTTGTTAATGTGAATCATGTTGACCAACAATTCATCCTGTCCGGACTGTGATTTGACTTTTCGTTGGTGAGGTTCTGCCCAATCTTAATATCGAAAGAGATGGTTACAGTTGGATGGATAGTTGATCATGTCTTTTACTTTGGCTTATGAGCTTTGAAGACCTTTGAGTTTGTGGATTCAGCATTCGTGGTGTAGAGTGTGGATATAGGCAAGCCCATCATCAAACATACCGGTTCGTTTGTTGAATGTCTCAGGATGTTCCGTGGTGGATGATCTTGTCCGGGATTTGAAACCGTGGATTTTTTGAGACGTCAATCTCGAACCGGTGTTCACTCATTTCAAACAATGCTAACACTTCTCTACAACTCCGGGCCATGGATGCACTGGTTTGTTCGTTGTATGTCATCGATCTGAGCTCTGTGGTGGATGATCTTGTCCGGGATTGGACACCATAGAGTTTGAATTTGAGACCTCATGCTCGAACTGGTGCCAACTTAAGCCAATCAAAGCTACACAACACTTCTCCACAACCCCAAAGCCAACCACAGGCCATGGACGCTTGTTATTTCGGTGTCTGGGCTGAGACCGGCCATCTCAACTCATCACCAAAATTCCAAGATTTGTCCAACTGGTCCCAAACCCGGTCCATTAGATAGCTCTGTATAGAACAAGTCGATACGTAGCAATCCCACAAGTCCCAGACTTCTCTATGGCTCGCTATGCCATTTTGAAGATCCGGGCAAAAAAAAGAGGGAACGGCTGTCAAATTTTTTCCAGGGGTAGTTGGACTAGATGTCATGATATCTTGTGATCTGGCGTAGCTATCGATGTAATGACACTATCATTGCGTTGTCCCTTTCAATGGCTTCCTATTGATGTAGTAAAAGTGCTTTAATTCAATGATTTGGCTGTTTTGGTTGCCGCCCATAGTTAAGCAGTGAAAGCACTTCCGGGCATCACGTGCCGGATCACCTGATCAATCCCCGGATATTCCAAAATGGCGGTCTACAAATGTGTCAAACTAAATGTTGGAATTAGAACACGTTCTGGGGAGATTCTTGATAGTTTTATTCGATTGGCTTAATGACTTGTATAGAGAGAAGCGATTGCATCAGAAAGTAGCTCAAAATCTGTCTAAACAAACGAGTTATGATAACTATTTGTTTTCACTAGCTGGCCCAGCTTTGAAAACTGACTTTTCTAATACTATTCAGACTAAATTAATATTAAATCACTTGAAAAAAAACAGGTTTTGATTAATATCATACGGCCACTTGGATCCTCCCTTCAGGTGCTTTCAATAGCACTATCCGGGGAAATTTAACCCATCGGATTGGCCGCTCAATCGATGGAAGTTGTTAATCGAATTCATAGTTCCGGCATTTGATCAATGTATTTCAGCATGTGATCAAATCCCGAAATCCCTTATTTGACGACCTACAAATGTGCCAAACTGGATGTTGGAAATAGAGCATCTTAGAGGCTGGCTGTGGCTTATTGAGATCAAGGATACTGTTGGAAAGACTGAAAAGACCTTAGAGCTTAGAGCTTAGCGCGATAGGCGTCAAATGCAACTTTTGCCGAGGATCCAGCTACAATTCTGACCAGAACACCTTCCACAATACTTGATAAGAGAATTTGAATTCTTTCGGATCCCACCTGACTTCTCTAAAGGAATTTTGAGCTAGTTTTGCTACGAATGTACAGCAGTAAGCCAAGGCTAAGAACTCAGTGCTGTGGAAATAGGCCCTTGCACATACACTGTACTCAGGTCTTATAGACACATTAGATCGTAATAATTTACAACTAGTATTTCTACATCTGAAGGTCAAAAAAAAAAAGGTAATTATATCTAGGTTTAGGGTATCATCATGAAGTTAGAAAACGACAACACCAATACATTGACGAATGTGACAAGTGTCTTTTTAAATCCCTCTTCTCAATAGATCAAGGAGATGGAATGTTCGTGGTATCTTTACCAATGGAAATACCTTCATAATTCAAAGAATCATAACTCAATGGCCCAATCTCGAAGGCACACTCGTCTGATAATTCAACACCGTTAAAGTCCCATTCAGAGTTCTCATATTCATAATAGACCTGTTGTAAAGTGTCTCTTGACTTTTCAGTGTCGAAGTAGTTGAATGGAGTGAATATAATACCAGATTGGGCAGTACTGAAGATTGTGTTAGGGATGTCTTGAGTATTTGGGAGATGGTGTAAGGCCAAGTTGAACCAACAAACCAAATCCTCACCATCAATACTTTCACCATCAACATAGTTGTCTGAGTTAACGATTGGGTCAAGTTTGTCATTAGCATTGAACACATGTGATGAGAACACCTCCGTATCTTTCTGCTTAGTGAAGGCTAAATCATGGTCAGCCCAGAAGGCATTGTTAACAATTGTCTCCGTGTTTTGAGCAATTCTTCTTGCGTCACCAGCTCCAAAGACCACTCTGTAGGCTCTTGGGTTACCCCAAGTGTTATTCTGCTCAGCTGACTCGATCAATAAGACACCACCAGCATCTGCCCAGTTCAAATAAGTTTCATTTTGCACAATAGATCTCTCTTTCAACTTTGTGGAAAAAATTTTGCCTGGGGCCCATGGATAAGTGTAGTTGGCACTTTTCAAGGCAGTGTTTGTCACTCTGTTGGAGGTACCAGCAATATCGAAATCAGCTTTGAAGTTGACAACATGATCATGGAAAGAACCTGATAAAGCTTCATTGACTCTGTAACCGAATGGTGATCCCGTTTCTGGGTTATAGTAAGCACCTTGAATGAAACCAGCAGCTCTAACCGAAACTTCAAAAGTACCATCCAAAAAGAACTTATAGAGAAAGTTGTAATCATAATTACCAATGGTGGTGATAGATCTCAAGTTGAAAGTTGGATTCTTGGTAACGCCCAAGTATTCAGAGGCAGTGTGTCTGGCAAAGGCATAGTCTTCAATAAACTCAAAGGCACAGTATGAATTGTTCTGAAAGTTGTTGTTTCCCTCAGAGTGCCATGTGACATTGAAGTATTCAGCATTGTAAGGACAGTCAAATCCTGGAACTAAACCATAAGCCTCGTTACCAAACCCGTAAGATCTATCGAAATATGTGGTATGAACCTGGAATGGGTCATCACCAGCATACTCAGCAATAGCTTCTTGCAACCCAATCTCGAAAGCAATTCTCTCACCTTTGAACTTCAAGTCGTACAATGTCAAACCAACGTCTCTAGACCATGCAACGTAGAATTCCCAGTCCATCCAAGTGAAGTATCTCTCTTGTTCATTGTACTTCCATCTTCTTCCTTGAGGTTCGATAACGATTGGTGCAATTTTTTCATCGAGCTCTCTTGTGGTTCCTTGTTGTCCAATGTATACAAAACTATCTTTTGTGTCGAGTAAAGAGGTATTCAACTTTGGTAGCTTGACAAAGTCAGGGGATTCCCAAGCTGCTCTAAAGGCCTCACTGGAATTGTACACAATATTGTTGTATACCCAGCTGATGACAAAGAACTCAGAGCTGTTTCTACCAGTTATATCAATATTCAGGAAGACACCTGAAGGAGTGATATCTTCAGCATCCTGATAATTGATGAAAATTGTAGCCCAATTCGTAACTTTCCCTGTGCTTGGATCATACTCTAAGGGATCTGAACCCCAGCAATCAACAGTGCTGTTGTCATAACCATACCATTGCATTTCTTCACCGACAAGGTCAATCAAAACTGGGTACATTGTATCGGAGAAGAATTCTCTCTGGAACAAGTCCTGAGCACTATTCAATCTGATATCATCTTTGTATCCAACAGCGTAGGCAACCTTGGATTTTGTATAAAGCCATGACAATTCATCAACCAGAGGGGCAGTACCGTTCTTATTCAATGGACCAACCTGCAGTTCTTGCCAATACCCATCTGGATATTCATCACTTGTGTATTCTTCAGTACCCAAGAAGACAACAGCACGTGCATATCTATCTGGAGCTTCACCATTGTTGTCCAAGTATGCAATGGCATCAGTCTTGTTTGGACGGAGAGTTTCAATCCACATGACATAGTTGTCATATGCAGTGGCATTCTCAGTGGCTGTCAAGTTGAACTCTTGTTTCAAGAGATCATAGACAACTTGGGTCTCTTCCGATGATAAATCAGCCCAGATGTTTGACTTTGGTGCATCAGCTATGTGAGGAGTTGATGGAGAGCAGACAGTATCTCTTTTACCGAAAAGCTCTGGGTGTCTCTTGGCTAGATATCTTTTGTTGAAATCAGCTTTGGCCTGTCTTGGTGAGATGGCTTCAGCGAAACTGGCCAGGGCTGATAAAGCCAGTGTCACTTTACGCAGCAGTTGCATGGCTCAATATGGATGACAAGCACTCAAGGCATTGAACCCAGAGCTTGCGGTGTCATTATTTATATGTATGGTATCAGCGTTTCAAGCCATCACCTTTGTGAAGTTCCAACTCGATGTAGTTTCTTATCTTGGGCGAAAAGATTCAGCGTTTGTTTGATCGCAAGGCAACAAAATGCAAGTGATGCTTCAAGGCTGCATTAAAAAACGTTTTTCAACCCGCAAAGGGTTTTGTATTTAAGCCAGGATACTTTAATTTTACCGTACAACGTGCTAAAGCGTGCTAAATCAGAAACTACCATCAGTTGATTGGATGTGTGTTTATCTACTTTGGGCATATCTAATGTCTTCAATAGGGAAGCTGTTCTGCTAGCGGATCTTGCACCAAACGGGTAATTTCTAATAAGCATAGCTCTCTCCAAGCTCGCTTAAAAAACTGCGAATGGCCTTAAACCCACCAAACATGGCAATTAAACGGACACGCCTACCTTTAAGCGTACGGCATTGTGATAAGCTTCATAAGAGAAAGCCAAGCTTAGTGGATCAATGTTTCAGGCGATAAGACACTAAACCATCCAATGCGATTCGAACAAAAGCAAAATCGAGATTGATTTCATTACAGCGCAATGATCTCAAAATATCTTCTTCAAAATCTGAAACCATCTTGCCAGCATTCAAGAGAAATGGCCCGGTTAGGGACCCTGAGAGTGAGCAACAACGGCTCACCTTACAACATTCAAAACGGTCCAGGACTCGCCGGAAGCTTCAAGAGTTTCTATGGAGCGAATCAGGCATATACCACCGTAGACACAACCTCCAGCCGAGGAAGAAATCCATACAGAAGGGAGTTCACCCCCCGGATCCGAGGTGGGCTGTTACGCATTCTTGATTCTTGGCACCTTCCACGTTGTGTTATACTTGCAAAGCGAAAAGAATTCCGGGATGCGTTTGTCGATATTTGGTGGGAGAGATAGGCAATACTTCTTTTGGAACGTCCTTCTGACTGTTGTCAGTGGTTTATAGCCCTGTGAAGCCAAGGATCTTGTGTTGTCCATCGCTCATTTCTTCAAAGTCGAAGCAAAGTGTTCACCTCAAAGGCCTCGATTCAAAACATATCAGTACGACTCCAATGTCTTTCATCTCCCAGAGGAACTTGCACCTTACTTTTTCACAGAGTCATCCTGATCTGAAAATGGTCAAAACTTATTGAGAGCTCTAATCTGCCCAACCAGAGGAGTTTGGTAATCTCGAACCTGTGAGATCTCCTTGATGCTGAATATCAACACTCTCAGTATTCTTCCTCTTTAGAGATCCGCTGATGGAACTGCAAAGTCACGACTTATGAATGGTTAGTATCCCCAGCTCTGTATCTCTTGCGACTGTCCTGGCGCTGGACCAGTCATCTGGTGTGATGTGCGTGTGTTAAAACTGGTTTGGATTTAAATTGTTGGTCTTTTGTATGTCGGACACCATACCTCGAAAGGAAGAGAGGGACTCTTTGGATGAATACAAATGAGTGGTGGATGCCTTTCACTCCGGCATTGTTGATTAATTTTCCAAACCTGGATTGGTTTGATCAAGTGTTTGCAGTCGTTCAGTCTAGTTCAGGAGCTATTTATTGACGTTGGAAGTGGTAGATGCTAGGTGGGAAATCGAAGGCGCTCTAGAAATAGGCCAAGATCAGTATGGGCAGAGATGGGATCTCATTAATGCTGACAACGGTGGTCATGACGTGAATCTTCAATCGTGACGATCCCCTGTCTCACCTCACAATCTGCCTTACAATGCTTACCACTTACAACACTTATCTACGAGGCCGTTCTCTCAGCAGCTTCTGCTCTGGTTATAAATAGCTCAGAGCTAGTATGGGTCCTTTGATCAAGGACTGAGAGCTAGAAAACAGTGGAAAGATGAATCTCTCACTCGGATTACACCGTGTAGATCTCTTGTATCGCACGGCATCAAGCTAAAATTTGCCGTGCGATATCAGTACTGCAAAGCACCGTAATCTTTACAGATAACTCCAAGATTCTTTAGGTCAAGTGGATCCAGTCATGATCCAAGACTGAACATGGTATCAAAGATCAAAATGTAAACTTAGCTGTGTAGTAATAACAGGCTGCTATAAAATATGAAATGTCATTTGGGTCTGGGATCACGCTCTCGACTTGAATATATGCAGGCCCCCTGATCCCATCATACCAACTCGTTATGACGTGGACGCTGCACCTTTTCGAAAAAAGTTTCAAGTTGATTCAATCAAATTTTAGAGAAGTACATGCTCAAAAATCACCGTAAATCATCTCTTTACGCTGCGAATAGAAGACCGAGATAGTCAAATATAAGATAAAATTAGATATTTTGCTCATGAAGATGGGGTATTCCCTGGGTTTCTTTTGGATCTCGTAACATTTTGATCCTGGAGAATTGATATTTTGCCTCGGGAAGGCCCCGGCGCTGTTTGATTTGCGCTGCAAAGTTAAGCGAAGCCATGCTTCAACAAGATTTCAACTCGAGACAGGCAAATGATAACGTCGCCCTTCAGCCCTTTTTTGCTCATCTCGTGACTTTAGGGAAACACCAGTAACATCAACCAAACTCTGACTTGGCCAAAAGCACAACCCTTTATATTCAGTCTCCAATGATCATCAATGAAATCGATTAGGTTTTCGGGTTTTATGCAAGGATCGGAAAAATGAATCTTGATATGCATAATTTGGAAACTTTGATTTTTGACAGGGTTTACCAAGTATCATAACCTTTCTCAATTAGGCAGTTCCTCCACTTCCAGCTCTCGACAGAGTCGAAAGTCGAAAGGCCATTCCAAGATAAGCCCGCTTTTGACAGGTTTCCACTCCCGAAGCTGCCAGTTTTGATGGTCTTTGATGAACACCTCTCTACAGGTGAGGATAGAGACGCCCTGCGATCTGCTGCTCCATTGTCTGGGTGGCGGTGATTGTCGCTATGGAAAAAGCTGCTGCTAATTTACACGCTCTCTCCCCAATGTCATCGGACCGACGATGATATAGCCTGCCGGCAGATCTGCGTGGCTGACCGCGCTGGTACGGCACCAGATGTTATCAAAGGCATGATCTTGGAGAGACAGGCAACCATACATATTTGCAATGCAAATCAAGTTGATGGACTATAGCCATCGCCACATCGATGGCTTCTTATACCCCAGTGTGTGTTTACTATTGGTGCTAAACACCAGAGAGCCAAGACCTTGTTTGCCTCTTGGGTTGTCAAGTTAGACCGTTGGCATATATGCATCTCCTCAGGCCTCGAGAATGGGGAGAGTTTCGGGTCGAATGGCTTGCATACTCTCGCTTTGAACTTATCTAGGAAAGCCACACATGATATGGTCAGATCAGAATCAATCCAAAGATAAGCTAATTTCGATAAAGTATGGAGTAATCAGAGTGGAAACGGTTTTGTCCTGATATAATGGTATATATATTCTTGCTCAAATTCCCATCCATATGAACTCTCACAGCACAAATACAGACTAAATAGTTTCACATCCATTAGTTTATACCTGTGAAACTTGAGCAATTTCTTAACACACATGAAATATTGAACAAACATGGCTGAAAAGAAAGAATATCCTACCACGACGGTGGAGGGGATTGATGTCACCTCCATCTCTATCGGTGAGGAAAAAGGGGAACGTTTCAGGATCTTCGATGCTGAAACATTTGGTAAAAAGATTTGGGATGAAGAGAAAGTTGATGCTTATTACAACAGTCTCTCGCCAGAGGCTGTGGATTTTTTCATGGAGAAAACTGGTCATGGTCAAAACTTGACTGATAATCATGAGTTGACTGATGATTTGAAATATTTTTTGAGTAAGATGATGGAGATGCCTGACCAACAAATCTTGAAGATCTTCCAGGAGACAATTGATACTCATGATGATGATGTCAATTTCTCAGCTGACGAATGGGATTTCATCAACCGATACGTTGCCGGAGAGATTGATTACAGTGATCCTTTGATCTTGTTCAAAGCCAAATTGACTGCTGTGTTGTTTTACTACCATTCTGTCTACGCAGAAGTACGTGCCATCACAGAACCGTTTGATGATGACAGTGAGCCTTGTGAGACAATCAGATCTTACACTATCGCTCTCATTTGGTTGATTGTGGCAGCTGGTGTCAATGAGTTCTTCTCTCATAGACAACCATCTATTAGTCTCACATCTGCTGTTCTTTCCATTTTGATCTACCCATGTGGTAAGTTATGGGAATACGTCATGCCTAATGTTATGTGTCCTTGGTTTGGTGGTAAGATCCCTTTGAACCCTGGTCCTTATACTTATAAAGAGCAAATGTTTGCAACCATTTTGTCTGGTGTCACCGGTATGAATGTATACGTCTCTTACAACATTGTCACTCAAAAAAAGTTCTTCAAAGAAGAATGGGTTGACTTTGGATTCCAATTTCTCTTGACAATCTCTACACAATGTTTGGGGTTGTCTTTAGCCGGTCTTTTGAGAAAATTCTGTATCTATCCAGAAAGAGCCGTTTGGCCAACCAAACTTCCTGTCATTGCCTTGAACAGAGCCCTTTTGAAACCAGAAAGAAAAGAATCTATCCATGGTTGGAAAATCTCAAGATACAATTTCTTCTGGATTGCATTTGGTGTTATGTTTTTGTATTTCTGGATCCCAAACTACCTTTTTCAAGCTTTTTCTTATTTCAATTGGATGACTTGGATCAAGCCTGACAATTTCAACTTGGCTACTGTCACTGGCTCAGTTGGTGGTCTTGGGCTAAACCCAATCCCAACTTTTGATTGGAATATCATCTCGTATGTCGTTAACCCATTGGCTATCCCTTGGTCTACAACTTGGAATGTTTTCGCTGGTGCTTTTGTTGGTTTATTCATAATTTTGGGTGTTTACTACTCCAACTACAAATGGTCTGCTTACCTTCCAATCAATGCTAATGGTATTTTTACCAACACCGGTGAGTCCTACGACGTTACTCAAGTTTTGACTAATGGTATCCTTGACTTGGACAAGTATCAAGCTTATTCCCCACCGTTCTACAGTGCCGCCAATATCGTCATTTATGGTGCCTTTTTCGCTGTGTACCCCTTGTCTTTCTTTTATAACTCTTATAAAGAGTGGAAGACAATTGTCAGGGCATACAAGATGATGGTGGATGGTATGTATGATACTATCAAGACTTGGTCAATCAAGAAATTTGTCTCTGATGATTTCAGCTCTTATGACCAATTCCATGATCCCAACTCGAGATTGATGAGAAAATATAAAGAGGTTCCTGACTGGTACTATCTTATCATCTTGGTTATCTCTTTTGTCTTGGCCATTTTAACCGTGGAGGTTTATAAAGAGACGGAGACCCCAGTTTGGGGTCTTTTTTTTGTGATTGGTATCAATTTTGTCTTTTTGATCCCTTTTTCAATCTTGTTTGCCACTACAGGTGTCCAGTTTGGGCTAAATGTGCTTGTTGAGTTGATTGTTGGTTATGCTCTTCAAGGAAAAGGTGTTGCTCTGATGACGTTGAAGGCATTCGGTTATAACATTGACGGTCAAGCTGATACCTTTATCACATCGATGAAAATTGGCCACTACGCTAGAATCCCACCTCGCTCTGTGTTTAGAGCTCAAATTGTGGGTACCATTGTCCAGTCATTTGTATTTTTAGGTGTTGTCAACTGGTCCTTGTCTAATATCAACAATTTCTGTGAAAAGAACCAAGAATCTCATTTCTCTTGTCCAAACGAAAGAACTTACTATTCTGCTGCCGTTCTATGGGGTGTTATTGGACCAAAAATTGTCTTCTCCGGGCTGTACCCAACCATGCAATATGCCTTCTTGATGGGGTTCGGTATTGCTCTAGTGTTTATTGCCATGAAACGATTTGGAGGTAACACGGTGTGGTTCAGAAAGATCCATTCGTTTGAGCCAACGGTGTTCCTCAGTGGTATTATCAACGTCTATGCCCCATACAACTTGTCATTTGTCACTCCTAGTCTTTACGTTGGATTCGTTTTCATGTACTACATTAAAAAACGCTACGTTGCATGGTTTGAGAAGTATAATTATGTTCTCTCCGCAGGTTTGGGTGCTGGTGTTGCCTTTTCAGCCATAATCATCTTCTTTGCTGTTCAATATCATCCGAAGGAATTGAATTGGTGGGGGAACACCGTCCCGTATGCTGGTATCGATGGTGGTGTTGGTCAGCAGAGTCTCCATGACATAACCCTGACCTCGAGGGGCTACTTTGGCCCAGAAAAAGGTCATTATCCAGTTCCATAATTGTGTGCATTATGCTCCTACTAATTAAGATGTAAAACTAGGAAGTCACTCGTTTGCCTTTACTTGATTGTTGAACATTCAATCGCTTAATGTCTATTTTTTAATTCTCAACCCAGGCGGAATTCCGTAGAAGCGAGTTGTAATGAGAGATCTCCAATCACTATGTATATTTAGCCACCTTTTCGTACGTTCTTTCGATCATGATTCATGGCAGAAAGGGCAATCTTGATCACATACTACATGGTCTCTAAATCAATTTGTTCACTCTTCTTTCTAGAACCATAACGAATAATTTTTGTGAGAGTCCGTCGGGTAGGACGTTTCGATTTAGTACGAATGGACGCAATCAGCTTCAGATAGGATTGAAAACCACAAAGGAAGGGCAAACTACGAGTTGACGGTACCTTTTTTCTATAGTACAGACGGGACTGGATGTCTTAGTTTGCCTTGAAGATTATAGTAGCAGGGGTATATTTCTACTGCTTTTCTCTCCGTGGATCTTCGATATAACCAGTGAGACGAAATGATCTCGATTTCCTCGCTGAAGCCGATCCCATCTTCTCGCAAGTCCCTTCGGTATTGAGATCCATGTTGACGATGGTGGTCTGATGACTAACAACATTGCACGCCGTTCCCGGGCCTGAAAGCCTTTAACGAGCACATTTTTATTTGCGCATTGCTTTTGGTACAAATTTGAACAGGATGTTCCGATGGTCCTTGGTCCACAATCTTGTGGCACAAGATGGGAAACATGGGACCCGACGAAGACTCGAGCCAACAGCTCTACAGGCCTCTGGACGAGACTGAGGATCGTTGGTTCGTGGAAAACACGGTGAGGTTCTCAAAGCTGCCATGGTACAAACAGCCTTCCAGACAGCTTCTCTACCTGTTTGTGGCTCTTTATTCATTCTCCTTCACCATTCTCATGGGCCCTCTTGTCACACTAATGCTAGAATCAATCTGTAAAGATGGCCCAAATATGAGGAAACGAATGGAGATGGGTGGTGAGACAGGGCACACAAGCTGCGGAAACCCAGACTCTCAAAGGGTACTCTCAAATATCCAATCCGTACTGAGCATTATATCTGGTCTTCTTGGGTTCTCTCTGAGTGGTAAACTGGGTCAATTAGGTGACACTAAAGGGCGAGTTTACGTCCTTAAAATCTTTGCAATAATTAACGTCATACACACTGTTGGTTTAATTGCCTATTTTGAATGGTATAATGGCTATAATAAGGTCTTCATGATTGCTGTCAGCTCCATTGGCTACTTCACAGGAGGTGTTATGACACTGATTTCTTTAGGGAACGGTTACCTGAATGATATCGTGCCTGACGGTGAAAGAACAATTTCAATTAGCTGGCTCATGAGCTCGGTGTACCTAATGCTTGGCTTGGGACCACTAGTGGGATCCATGGCTATAAAGGCCTCTAGTGGTAACAACAGCGTTGTGCTCTACATCTCTATGGCTACCGGTATAGTTTCTCTTCTTTTGGTGCTTTGTATGACAGAATCAAGACATCCAGAGGTTATGGTTGCAGCTAGGGAGAAGCTTTACACTGAACCCTATTGTACGGTTTACCACGATAACAAGATCCTGAATGCCATCATCTATCTTTTCAAAAGTACAATCACGTTCTTTGCACCGATCCGGAGACTCTGGCTAGATAAAACTCCTAGCGGATCTCTTTATCCTAGGGTAAACATGATTATCTTGATTTTAGTGGACTTGGTGAATATGGCTGCTACAGTGGGTTTTACGCAAGCACTGATACTATACACCATTCTCGAGTTCAGGTGGACATCTGTGGAGATTGGCTATTATTTTGCCATAAGTGGGTTTGGAAGAGCTTTTGTCCTACTCGTGATTGCACCTTTGCTTCTCAAGATGTTATCGAACTTTCTTCACATGAGAACCAATGATGAAGAACTCGACAACCTTGATAAGTCCTCCATAATAATATCTTTGGTGTTTGTGTTTTCCTCTTGCTTGACGTTAATGATTTGGAACAGTACAACCGGTGTCTACGTCTCAGCAGTACTTCAATCACTCAGTGGCATGGTCTCTCCCACAATCCAGAGTTCTGTTGTCAAGTATAGTTCAAAAACTACATCAGGAGAGATGTTTGGGGCAATGGCTTTGGTCAGACACCTCGCAATGCTTATTATGCCAGTTTTGTTTCTTCAGATATATTCTCATACGGTTGACTTTTGGCCAAAATGCTTCCTTTATTTCCCGTTTGTGGGGTCTATCATCACCTTGCTGGTATCAATACTGCTCTTGAAGCCCTCACTGGGTTAATACTTGATTGCACCATATTCGTGCATTTCTGGTACGCATATCCTTGTAGATTTTACCACACTTTCAGCAAATAGACGCAGAGTTTCGCAGAGCTGTTCCCTCATAGGGACAATACTAGAGTAAACTTGAGCAAATTATCTTTCCTATGGGAGACCTTTTCAACATTCGAAAGGCACGAGGCTTATTGCGTAGGTTCACCTGTGAGCAAATTTATGAAGAAAACAATGTCACTTTTCACCCGTGTGGGATCTGTCAATGGTATCGATCTGGTAGGTATGATCAATCTGGAATCTCGAGCAAATAATATGAGCAATTATATCTTGCCATCTTGAGATGGATCGAATATATATTTAAGTGATGGTTTCTCATCACTGCCTCCAAGATCTGACCTCTCTATAACACACCATCATGCTTCCATTCACTCGTTTAGCAACACTTTGCTCTCTTCTTGATCTGATTCTTGCAAAATCTGCAACTTTCACTTTGAAGTTAAGTTCTTCCGCTTCTGAACTGAAAGGGTTCGAGCCATCTGTCCATACAGGTGGTACACGTATTGACCTTGACGCATCCGGTTCGTCCATGTCCGGCTATATCGACGACAATGGTCAGTTGATCGTTGATGATAGTGTCATGGGGATTGGTAGGAATTATTTGGCCTTGAAGTCTACATCTTCTTCTTGGATAGTCGCTAAACCATTCACCATTGTCGATGGTGAATTGAAATTATACGGGTCAGATTTCCATGCTGTGCCAAACGGAGAGGACTCAGGGTATGTCTTGGGTTCCATTAACGCAGCTGCCACTCGTTCAGACATGATCAAGGTTGCAATCATTCCAGAAGGTTCCGATGGTAAGGCCATTCAAAGCTATGAAGCAGCAGAAAGCTCCTCTGCGTCAAGCACTTCTATCTCCACATCTTCGATTGAATCCTCGATTGAATCCTCGACCAAGTCCTCCCAAACAAGCATTTCATCACCATCCTCGGTAGCTTCCACTTCTTTGTCAGTCTCAGAAACAGCGAAATCTTCCTCGGCTGTGGAGTCCAGTGCTTCATCAACTACTGCAGTGCTCAGCTCCTCTTCTGGTACCACCAGCTTGCCATCAGCAACTATTGCTCTATCGAGTTCCTCTTCTTCCGGCGCAGACATATCTTCTGGGATAACTTCAACAATCAGCGCTTCCAGTTCCCATTCTCAAGCAGCCTCAGATATCTCTTCTTTGGCTATTATCCAGTCGACCTCATCTTCCAATACAACCACCTTCCAAGTTTCCGCTTTTGACAGCGGTGCTATTGGAAAGAGCTTTCCTGCCTACATGGCTGTTGCCCTCCTGGCTCTTCTTTGAGAGCTGAATACATACGCAGTTCGCTTCGCAAAGAGGACTTAATGCTTATTGACTCATTGTAGTATGGCCCCCTCACTCGTAAAGCGCCAAGTACAACGTGATGTTAGCTTTTAGATCTTCGGCTCTTGATCGTACTCAAACTGCTATCAACCCCTGAAGAGTCTCTTCTAATTGCCGCCAAAATATGGGATTTGTCTTGTATTACGGTACTCAAAGTTCTCTGGTGGCATATTAAACAACCACTAGTTAGCGCTTCAAAGCTGTTTTGCAAGTGGCAGCGCTATATTGTCTCAAGCATTCCTATAACACGATTCGAAAAAGTCATACTCCAACTGACACATCTCACTAAAGATCTTTTCACATCTTTCATCACCGACCCGGTTCACCTCTTTTCTCAGGAATTGGCACCACTGCTCAAACTGGTCGCCGCTGTGCAACTCTATCCATTTCGTGTATTTCCAATGAAGCTTTTGAGGGATGCCCTTTTCAATGCCAGTATTTGCCCACTGTAAATAGACTTCCTCCATGATATATACAGCCGTTATGATTTCAGCATAGCCATAGCTGTGGGACTGGAGTAGCTCTTGCAAGTATGAAATGTACTTCTCAACTTCTGGCAAAGGGTCATTGTACTCTTTTGAGATTGTTGATCTCAACTCTTTGATACAATCATTGAAATAGTCATTCTCATCATTGGCGAAGAATCCAATCTGCTTGGCAAGGGTAATTTGAGCATCATCATCATCACACATAGCTGCTGCTTTACACGTGAGCCTCAACCCGGAGCCAAAGAACCTCAAATCTTGAATCAGATATAATAGTAACCGTTCATCCGATAGAGTTCCTTGACAGAGCTCAGTGGTGAATCTATGTGAAGTTGCCCTAGTGAACACATCATGGTGTTTCTGCTTCAGCTGATCAGTGAATCCAGCCATTTTCAGATCGTACTGAGGAGTCATAGAGACGTTCACAGAAACTGGCCTTTTTTATGGGATACCCGGGGTAAGGGGTGTTATGCTCTTAGAAGGGAGAATCATGAGCGATTAGTCGTAACGGTCAAATCTCTTTCTAAAAGTTTCTTGTGCGAGGTGCCCTGATTATGATCTTAGAGAACAATTTTATTGACTCATTCCAATCCACACTCCATGATAAATTATGACCGCAATGCGGCATGCTCACCGGTTAAATAACGGATAGATACATAGAGCACATGCACGAATCGTTTCAAGTAGCGCTAAGACTGCTGATTTTGGGAAGACTGGGAGAGAGCCACGGTGAGCTAAAGATTGCACGTGGAGTCTTATCAGATTTGAGAGACTTGAAGCGTGAATTAGCCAGCGGCACGTCAAGGAAAATAGCTTTTTCGTATAAGCCTATATTCAACGACCACAACGCTTCTAGCTTCCATCTAAAACCCGACAAATCAGTAATTATAGAGAGTGTGATAATGGCCACTTGAAATCAAGTGAATCAAGTAAATCAAGTGATCGCGGTTGCTAAGGTTGTGCGTTTTGATAAACTAGGGCGATATACTTGTAAGTTATCAAGTTTTCACCGGAAAAACCTCTCACGTATAATTATATGCAGGGACATGCAGTGTTGAAAGTTCTACTTCCAAGTTTGCAGGTTACAACCATGACGTTTTGTGACGAGAATTGTGGCAGAACTATTAGAAAACTTCATCTCCATCCAGGTATGCGGCACTAAGCCATAGTCTTTTCCACTATAAAGATATCTTCAGAGATCAGCTAGATGTATTTTTATTGTCCTCACCAAACCACGAAATGCCCAATATCAAGAAATTTTACAGATCATCATTATTTCAGGCTGTGGTTATAGGTTTCTTATCTTTTACGCAGCCAGGTATATGGTCTGCAATTCAAGGGCTAGGAGCCGGTGGGCTTCAGAGTGTCAATACCGCTAATACTGCTAACGCCGTCCTTTTCGGTATCATGGTTGTCTTCTCCCCAATTTTTGGTTTTCTCATCAACAGAATTGGTATTAAGCCTATTGTGTCTATTGGTACTATTGGATATGTTTTCTGGTCAGCTGGATTGTATAAAAACTCAAAAGACGGGTCTGAGGCTTTAGTTCTCGCAGGAGCCACGCTCTGTGGTGTCTCTGCTGCTGCTTTTTGGACCGGTGAAGCTAGTGTTGCGATTCTTTATCCCGAAGAGAACTCTAGGGGTTTGTTCATTGGTATTTGGCAATCGATGAACAAGATTGGTGGATTAATTGCAGGTGCCATCTCTCTCGCTTTGAACATTAACAATAACAAATCAGGGAAAGTTGGCCTAAATACCTATGTCGTGTTGCTTTCGATACAATGTCTTGGACTTCCAGCTTCATTTCTTCTTTCTCCTCCAGAAAAAGTCGTCAGGGTCGATGGGAAAAGAATCAAGAGCAATGTCACGGGGAACAGTTTCAAGCATGAGCTTCAGACTTTTTGGAAAGTTGTGAAACGCAGGGAGATCATATGTCTTAGCCCGTTATTTCTTTCCGTTGTGTGGTCACAAGCATGGCAATCAAACTATATCACCCATCACTTCAGTGTCAGAGCGAGAGCTTTAAACTCATTATTATCGGCCTTGATTCCTGGTGTGACTGATATAGTTGCTGGTTCCGTGTTAGATATAAAAGGCATCAAGAGATCCATAAGAGTAAAAGTCTCTTGGATGGTTGTAGTTTTGCTGATGACAGGATTCTATACCTATGCCCTTGTGATGCAAAAGCATTTTGATGAACATCCTCAATCAGGGATTGATTGGGTAGGATTCTCCATATTTGCCAGAGCTTTTATTCCCTTGCAAGTTTTCAAAATAGCAGGAGAACTCTTGTTTGCCTGGGTATATTGGGTCATCGGGGCCTATCAATTCACTTCAGATGAGATTCCATATTGCTCAGCCATCATTCGTTCATTTGAATCTCTTGGACAAACTTTTGCATTCATTATAGGTACAGTCAACCATCATGACATGACGGGTTTGGCAGTGGCTGCAGGGGCTTTCTTCCTGAGTATCATTCCAGCATCATATGTCGTTTATACAGCTGATGATAGTGAGCTTGTCGGTCGTGTATCGGATGCTCAATCCGATAGTGAAAGTGTTATAGAGGAGGTTGAAACTGGAGTATCTGAAAAGCATGCCTGACTTATGGTAATGATCTACAATCATCTCTCTTTGTGCCCATTATTGTAGAAGGAAGAGGAACAACAGGTTGGAGTATGCACGGTCCGTACAAAGGCTCCCATAATCAAGTGGTTGAATTGAAAATCAGACCCGTTTATTCTAATCCTCTTGCCCACATATTCCCTTGGATCCTCCCAAGATTTACATTGTGGCATATCGAATACTGTTTATTCTTCAGGCCTAGTTGTTCTCAAATAACGTATCTGAAACTCTTATTCTCCTTATCAGTGAGATCTAGAAACTCATAAGCCTCATGATGACCAGTCTTGTCTCTAATGCGATTCTCCCTTCTGCAAAGGTACCCAATGATCAAAACTAGTACTATAGAAGCCGCTTGTGTCACTAGAATGGTGATCTTTGCCGGAGTGTATTGAGGATAGGTGTAATCCTGGAACAACTGAGGACCGATGATATTAGCCACACCGAAGGATATCATTGTCAATACGCTTCGAAATATTCGTTTCGTATATCCCGCAGTGTTAACACCATTCCAGACATAGAGCAAAGTGATGGCACATGATCCAGGATACAATAGATAAAGGCCAAATAGATGACCTATTTTAGTCTGTGCGCTCAAAAGTAATATAGCACCGACAACGGATGGAACATACAGGGAGATATGAATGAGGCTGAAATGCTCAAATCTTGAGATGAGCCAAGCTGGTGTGATGCAACATATCGAGATTATAACGCCAATGGGGATCTGTAGCAGTGCACTCACTTTATTATTGTACCCAAACGTTGCAGTCACGGTGACACTGAAAGTCCCCACGGCACCAGTGACAATCTGAGATGTTATTGTAAGTATCACCATCAGCCAAGTGAACTTGTCAAGTAACAACTCAACGATCTGAGATTTTTTGAACTTTTTGTTTTCGACACCAGTCTGGTTTGATCTTATATGCTCAATCACAAGATATTTCTCCTCCTCAGTCAAGAATGAAGCCTTAGTTATGTTATCAGGTAGTAAGAATAACACGAATATGCCAAAGAAGAATGTCAATACCCCAAACACAAGGAACAAAATCTGCCATGATTTGATCCTCTTGGCTTCAATGTGTTGAAAGGCAAATGAAAGTATGGCACCCACCACCGTGGCAGTTCCAGCTTGGCTTGCCCAGATTCCGATTCTACACGACTGCTCTCTCTTGGTGTAGTACATCCCACTGATTGAGACCAAAGAGATCACCGTGCTGCTCTCGAAAAACCCCAAGAGCACCCTCATCACCATGAGCGTGGCATAGGTGTGGCAAGCGGCATGGGCACCGACCGTGACGGCCCAGAGAATGATGAAGGCCCCGAACGTTTTGGAGAGAGGGTACCGTTGGATCATGAACCCACTGACGGGCTCACCAACGATATAGGCAACGTTGAAGATGGTCCCCAAGTTGGCAAACTCGTTGCCCTTGAGATGGTCTTTAATACCCATGACAGCAGAGTAGTTCAACAGGGCCTTGTCGATGAACTGGAAGAAGTAGATGCAGCAGATGACGGGCAGAATCCGGCGATCGATCTTCCTGAGCACCTTGCCGTAGTCCCCATCGGTGGCTAAGGCCTTGTGCTTCTCGAGGTATTCAAAGGCAACGTCGTACTCGGGCTTGGACATCGCTGCTAGGGGCCTCCACCTCCACGCCGCAACAGCCAGGCAGCCATTAGCTCGCCCTTTTGTATCGCCCAGGGGCCCCGGGCAATTCCCTCATCGCCAGCAGTGCTAAGAGCATACAGCCCCATAACATCATAACTAGAGCCAAACTATGCGCGAACAACGAAACCTCTATAAACAACAGTCTCTAGGGACTTTATTGCTAAGGCATGAGCCATATGCGTTGGCGAGTTCGCAAGGAAGAAATGCCTTTCGGATAGGTCAAAACATCAACAGCGATTGTGTCAAGTTCCATTGGATTTGGAGACGGTCCTGGCTCTAGAAGCCAACTACTACATAGAGATGATCACAACGCTAACGAGATGACTGATAGATATGGGAGAGAGACCCAAGTTGGAATTCCAGTTGCCCTAAGCAATGTCTCTTCACGTTGATGGTTTGGGTGAAGGGGATGTGGGTTTTTCATGCTGGAATCTGTGTGCTTCATGGTGCCGGTGCCCATGATGATTTTAGATCATTGCTGATTCTCTTCATGTGCAGCGCAACTTGGGGACAAAAGGAGAATATCTGTATCTGACATCCAACCTGGAGTGTTGGAAGCAATTTGGCGTTGGAGGAATTGAAACTATTGGGGTTAAGTATGAGTGGGCCATTTAGCGGTATGCTTAATTTGCAAAGACCCCTTGGTTGCCTTGAAACCTGGATACGTGAGACAGAGCAGCTACTCTGATTGAGCCTATTAAGTACTATATAGACCAATCACTTCGAAAAGTGCACCGATAAGAATGTTTAAATCCTCCTTGGAGATGAGGTAAGGTGGCATTATATAAACGAGCTTCCCAAAGAACCTATCAACTTGGGAATTGTAGAGATCCCCGAAGTCCCGGTGGTGTTTGTATCCCAATAACAAAGACTCTTGTCACGACGGACCTGGTGAAGCATCTTAAACTACCAGTGATAGCCATCGCTAGATCTCAACTTGGATCACTCAACCACACTGATACTTACAGCGGGGCACCTGAAGGCACACGGTGTGGAATTCCTCGGAGTAATACTCAATGGCAACCGCATCCAGGATAATGCCGATACCCTTGAAGCGTTTGGAGTCAAGATTATAGCACAAAGCCTAAGAATCCAATAGTGTTCTCGATTGATGTGATTCATCTTCTTCCTAAAAGGGAAGTTGATTTAACACCCAGACACCACACCGGCTGTCCCGGGGATCAGCTTTTTCGGCCGAAAAGTTCTCGTACCAGTAATTAAAGACAGCTTTCCACTCTGAATTCTTAGTATTCTGGCACCTTGAGAGATGCTTCTGAACTCGTCGTCACCTCGTAAGAAACGGCGTTATCGCACTATCCATTCATGTTTCCAGTGCCGCTCCAAAAAACTGAAATGCGACAGAGCGAGACCAGTTTGCTCATCATGTGTCAAGCTACAACTACCATGTGAATACATCGACCAGCCAAATTCACAGGATGTTAGTGCCATAAGTGACCGAATCGACATCATGGAGAAAGAGCTAGAGGCTCTCAAGAAGAAGAAGTCACAGTTGCTTCGATTTGAAAATCAGGATGAAGAGACGATCATTATGGGTCAAGCCCTATCTCTGTACTCTCCGATTCGACGTGATCCGTTCCTTTCCAAGTTAACAAATGATTATCGACGGGATACCACAAGGACAGCACCCAAGGCAATCAAAGATGAGTTTGATTCCGAGCGCAAGAATATAAGCAAGATTGATCTTCTCAAGATGCGACTCAATCATGAAGATAAAATGCTGTTGGATTACATCAAGCCTCATCTCGCAGATCTTGGGCAGGTTTGGTTCTTAGTCACGCGGTTCTTTGACTCAGAACTATACGCTACCCATTATTATATCGAAAGGGGTGAATTTCTGGCAAAGCTTCCATCGTATAGCTCCCAAAAGACTGAGTTTGAAGATGCAGACTACCTCTTTATTGGACAAGTTCTCATGGTGATGAGAATAACCTACGTTTCCTTTTATAACTGTGGTTACAACGATGATGAGTTCAAGTTGTTGAAACATGTGGATACAGAAGTGGTAAATTTGGCAAGATTGTGTCTTGAGCAAGTGCGTCAACCTTTGCAAGAGTGTACTATCCAGTATACCCAGTTGCTTCTCCTCATAACAAATTATCAAACTTATAGTCCCGAGGATCTTGGATCCGTTGATGATTGGACCATGTCAGACATGAGTAAGCTTTATAGAATCTGTTATATCTGTGGTTACAACATTGATCCTGGGAACTCCAAGAATGCTGAAACCATCAGAAAGATTTGGATTCAACTGCTTGATCTTGAACTGATCAGATTCCTATATGATGGAAGTCCCCTTTCCATAAAGTATACCTCTTTCACTACAAAAATACCTTCAGCAGCACAAGTTGCTCTCGAGCAGATTATAAATACAGTTTTCTTGGAACGTTGTTGCGTTTTCAATTTGGTATCTCCAATCTCTGAGCAATTGAGCAATGTGAGAGAACCACATGGGGTCTCCACGTATGAAAAGCATATTGACAAAATCATGAGCATCATTGAAACGTGCGATTTGCAATGTATCCTCAATATGCCTAGTGGTACACTGGAGGAAAGAGTGACGAAATTAGCCAAATTTGATAATTTTTTGGACTTAAGTTCACTATGTTTTATGTTATCTACACATCTTCTCATTCATTTCTTCGAATGTGGAGACCTGGTGAACGGTTCTAGGTTGTTGACCAAGACTATTAAATGCACCAATACTATAACGGCTTTAACATATTTCTTCGATTGCAAGTCAAATCATGTTTTCAATCTTCAGAAGCAATTTGGCTTGACTAATCATTTGATACCAAAGTTAATTCAAATATTGCATCGTTCATTTCAAATACATTCAGTGCTTATCTTGAGAATGCTTTATCTTAAAGCATACGGTGCAACAAGTGCGCTTGATCAACCTGTGAATGATTTGGTTAATAATTTGCACATCATGCTCACGAATTATGGGAATATTTCAGGTCATTTCCTGTTTGCTAAAAGACTCTACCTCATCGGTTCCAACGCTGCTCTTACCTCTTTAGGATTAACTGCTGATTCACCAGCTCGCTTACAACTCATGCAGTCACTCAAATCTTCAGATTTGAAATTTGGGTTGAAATTTCAGCATTGTTTAGCAGCAGTGATATCTGAAAATCTCATGAGGTTGCATGGTGATATAAGGATTGCCGAACAACCTATGGAGGAGTTCCCAAATGATCTTCTTGAACTACTCTATATGGATCATAATGGTCAGTATTTTATCGATCCTTCCTCTATCCAACAGCTTGATATTTTATTGGGATCGCAAAATTTTGCCAGCATTTAGACACCTACAGCACTCTTTAGCCCTCAAATTTTATCATTAAAATAAACACCCATGACACGGGTCCCGCGCTCGGGCCTATTTAGCATCTTCCATATTCGTATCGCCATCGTTATGCTCTTGAATTGACTCCATCTGTTGAGCTTCTCTCGCCTGTGCTTCTCTAGCCTGTCTTGCTTGTTCCTCCTCTAGTGACAGACGTAGGGCCAATGCAAGATCAGGATCCATATTTGGATCGGCCCCAAAATCGAACCCATCACCACCAGTGGCACCGCCTGCTGCACCACCAAATGGGGCACCCTCATCTCCAGCAACAATTGGCGAAGATCCTATAACTTCATAGAGTAATCTGTCACCTGGAGGTACTGTTACCAAATGTGAGTTATCATGAGAATTCACAATAGATGTAAATTTTTCCAATTTTTGTGTATTTGCAACTTCTTCACCATAATTAATGAAATCCACGGCAATGTTGTTTTTTTTCATCTTTTTAGCCAATTTCTCAAGCTCCTTTTCCGTCTCTTGTATTGGACTAGCAACAAAGGCAATGATTCTCTGATGTTGTACTTTATTCTGACGATGCTTAAGTGCCAATGCTGCAACTTGGATCCCATTAGAGAAATGCAAATCACCATGGATCTTAGTCTCGTGGATCCCTGAAAGGATCTTGCCGTAGTCCGTCGTCAACGTCGATAACACCTGTGGTCCATCTCCACCGTACGCTAACAGCCCCACAGTGTTCTCAGGGTTAGCATTGGTTTTGGCCCTGAAGATCAAATCCACAGCATCGAGCTGAGCCTCATATCTGCTGGTGGCGTAGTCTCCATTTCTGGTGAACTCTGAGTTGTCAATGACAACCATCGTGGCTTCCAACACCATTGTTGATAGATTTTTGATCTGTTTTGGTGGAGAGTGGCGATGGTTGAGTTGAAACGTTGAAATGTTTGGAATCTGGAAGGCGATATTTTGTAGAACGAGTTCGCGTACTGGTGCTATTAGCAAACATGTTCGCGATGCTGATAACGAATTCGCGATACGGAGAACGTCTTCGCGAACTTCAGATCCTCGACTCGAAAAGTTTCACTTCAACTTGGTCGACAAGCTTTGGATTTTGAGTCATCACCATAGAAAAAAATGTCTAAAAGTGTTAATTTGGCCATTATTGGTGAGTTAGGATGTGTCTTTGATCACATAGAGCTTGTCTAACAGTTTCAAAGGTACCGGTGTTGTTGGTTCTGCCTTTTTGAAGCAACTTGGTACTCTAAACTCATCAATCAATTACAATGTAATCTTGATTGCCAGATCTCAAAAATCTATCATATCCAAGGATTACAAACCTTTGAACATCTCCAATTGGGAATCTCTTCCATCTCAAGATAATCTTAACCCTGATTCCTTATTAGACTTTTTGACAAAATCACCATATCCTGTCATTCTGATCGATAACACATCTGATGCTCAAATTGCCTCTCTTTACTCAAAGTTTGTCTCCAATGGTATTTCTATTGCCACTCCAAATAAGAAGGCATTCTCAAGTGACTTGAAATCCTGGAACGAATTGTTCCAGGCTAGTCAAAATGGTGGATTGGTCTATCACGAGGCTACAGTAGGTGCCGGTTTGCCCATCATTGGCACCATTAACGATATGATAGCCACTGGTGATAAAGTGGAAAAAATCGAAGGTATCTTCTCAGGTACATTATCTTACATCTTTAATGAATTCTCTAGTCAAAATGGTAAAGATGTTAAATTCTCAGACGTTGTCACTATTGCTAAACAATTGGGATATACGGAACCGGACCCAAGAGATGATTTGAATGGATTAGACGTTGCTAGAAAAGTGACAATCTTGGCTAGATTATCCGGGGCTCAAGTGGAATCTCCAACTTCTTTCCCCGTCCAATCTCTGATCCCAAAGGAGTTGGAATCGATTGAATCAGCTGCGGAATTTTTGGAAAAATTACCAAATTATGACGATGATTTACAAAAATTGAAAACTGAGGCCGCTTCTGAAGGCAAAGTGTTGAGATTTATCGGTAAAGTTGACATTCCAAATAAGATTGTATCTGTTGGGGTTGAAAAGTACGATTATTCTCATCCATTTGCCTCTTTGAAAGGTTCCGATAATGTCATATCTATCAAAACTGCTCGTTATCAAAATCCACTGATTGTACAAGGGGCAGGCGCAGGTGCAGATGTTACAGCAGCTGGTGTTTTAGCAGATACTATTAAAATAGCTCAAAGAATTGCCAAATGAAGACCATGTTTTATCTTTTTTTTTAGATATTCAGATCATCTGGGATCGGTGTCAATGGAGAATTCATTGAACTGAAAGCCGACGTAGTAGTGCTCCAATTAAGCTTTGCCTCTAGAAATATTTTCCTCAACCTTGTTGCATCCTGACATGTAAACCTGAATTCAAGCATAATTTTCTGTGAATCCAATACAAAATTTTGGGGTTGTTGTTGTGGTGACACATTTCCAACGTTGACCCTTGCGATATGGGTATTGTTCGGTGCCAAGAATAGATCGCCAGTATCTCTGATCTCTGCAATATAAGCTCCAGTCTTATGAACATATTGTGCATATTTAAACTGTGGTTTTCCCCAAGAGTACATTATATCAAACTCATCCTCATTCTTAAAGAATAAAGAAGCTCTGTTATCCATCAAAAACCCAGAATATTCAAGAAGATAAATGTGGTAGTAGAATTTATGTCTTTGCATGATCTCAGGATCTGCAAATTCCTCATCTTCCCAAGGATTCAAAGCTAATTTCAAATCGACAAACGAATGGAATGGGTTCAATCTCGGAATCTCACAAAGTTCATTCCAGGGGGTTTCCACAAGTTTTAGCCCATATCTTTCACTCATTCTCGACCAACCATTGATAGCATCCTCGATTAGTTTCGGAGTTGCGGTTAACCATTCCAATCGAATATGGAAACAATGGTTTGGGTTATGAATATTATCATAATGGACCGTTATGATCTCTCTTCTATATGAGGTCCCATTCGGATCTAGATCATACTTTAGGGACTGACTTAATAAGAATGTGTGCTTCTTGGGAGGAACAGGAGGAGTAGATTTTGCCTTTTTTAACGAATTAGTCTCATCAGTAGGCCCAATCACCGGTGTTATAGAGAACTTTGAATTTTTACTACCAGCTGAACCTGTTCGTGGTCTAGTTACAACTGTTTCCCTTGGTGACATTCGGTAAAAATAATGACCATCCAGAAATTTGTGGCGATCCTCAACGTGGACAAATAATCCTTGTTCCATGAGACTGTTACCATATTCCACAGCTTCATCTCTCGTGTCAATGTCACTAAAATTATCCAGCAACCAATTGACAAGTTCTAATCCTCTAAAGCAGTTTTTATGAACTTTCCAATGCCATCTGCGGTCACTAAGCCTAACTCCTTTGGGACCTTGTAATTCTGCTGCTAGTTCATCAAGTGATATATCCTTAGTTAGTAGTTCCGTTGTAGATGTATTGGAAGTTAACACTGGCTCATTGATCAAATTTTCCTTTAACGTAGAGATTAAATCACCAGTGTAGAAATTGATTTCTGGGAAAATCTCCTCTTTTTTAGATTTGTTTCGACGACTTCCTCTTTCTGGATTAAATATCCCCCGATGCAATGTAGCAATTAACCGACGTAACCCTTCCACTCTTGTTTCCTCCGGTGTCAGCAACTCTTGTTTATCGTTGGAAGTTAAATATGTGCTTTTCGGGATATCTGCAGGTAGTAAAACAAATTTCATTCTGTTTAAAGACTTTTTATCAAACTGATCCTCCTCATCATCATCATCGAACCCAGCTAGTTTTTGATCAAATTGATTCCAATTGAAATTTCTAGGTTTAACCACCATCGGATCAGGATCATATGGGTGATATGAAGTTTGATATCTTGTCTTTATCATAACTCTGTTGAAATTATTCCGGAAAAAATCCTGGGTATTGACTCTTTTATACCTTTGAACGTTTATAGTTCCATCGTAATCACAAGAAATCCTATGGATCTCTTCATCCATAGACAAATAGATTCTTGTTCCTATAAATCCTTGACCAGGAGGGATTTGCTTGATAAGTAGGGATGCATTACCTTGAGATTGTCTTTTGCTTTCCACTTTTTCCACTTTGGAACCATAACAAATTTGAAACCCCAACATTAATCTAAGATATATCATTTCTCTCATGAGGTCATTAGTGTTCATATATTTTTCACTCTCGGTACTAAGTGTTATTGTGTGTGTTTGGAACATGAAATTAGTTTCAAAATCGTCAGGAGTAGGGAAAATCGGCGTGGTGACTGGTAATTCAGAAGGTGATGATAAAGATTTCCATTTGATGGTTCTTCTTTTGATATATTTCGGGAAAACGTCTTGCCATTTCCCAACGCTCAAAGTTTTGAGTAAATCTGGTGTTATTTGTCTCGATGGGTTATCAATTTCTGTCCACATGACAGATTTCAAAGAGTCAACAGATGTGATTTTCTCCCTTTCAATATGGGATGGTACCACCGGTGTTGATAATATCCTGTTAGTCTTTGTGCGTTTCAGTTTTTTGGGCAAGGAGAGTTGTGATTCCTTTGATGAAGACGTTGATATGGTGTTAGTCGCCGTGGTTGGTCTTTCACGAGGATTTCTTTCTAGTTGTTGCAACAAGGAGATAGCACTTTGAGAAATGGTGAAAGTTGGCAGAGAAGTTGTCTTTTCCGCTTTTGTCACTGGTGAATTTGTATAAATTTTCCAAGGTAGAGGATTCTGATTTTTGGGGATTTGGGGTTCTTGAATCAACTTCGGGTCGAAAACCGATTTGTCATATTCATCCATAGCCTCAGTCACTGAGGATTTGGATGCTGGTCTTAAATGTTCCACAGTGACGGCACTCATCTCATTCTCCATGACACCCATCATTTGCAGTTCATAAATTTTACAACGAGGATGCCATTGAGTCTGTCTATACATCTCTTCAGACCAATAAGAGACATCGATCCAACCAGGGACGCAATGGTGTAAACAACCGTCATGGTCTCTATATCTGAACAAAGGTGATATATGAAGAGGAGGTTGAGCCAAGCAAACGATATCGACTGAAAGTTCAGAGTTTAATAATCTCTTCCCTGTATCAAGGAGTTCATCGTATTCAACATCGAATAACCCATTACCAGCGCTAATGACAATGAAATGAGTAGTTGTGTGACGTAAATCCGGGTCTCTAAATCTATCAACGACAAGAGTTGTTGCCAAATTGATTGTGTTTAAGATATTTGATTTCCGACTAGGTACAAACCTATGAATTGGTTTCTCTGCTTGTCTAAGTTGTTGGGACCTTATATCTTTTCTAAAATTGACAAATTCATAACGTAGCGAGATCATGATTTCATTCCAATGAACGATGTTGACTTGATCCACAACGACTCTATAGTAGTCGCGAGTGTTTTTAGGCCGTTCTCCTTCTTTCAGATCTGTCCAATTGGTATCAGAAAGATCAACATTAGCTGCAAAGACTATAGTGATGAGATGATGTGTCCCTTCATCCCTCCATCTTTTAAATATAGTTGGGAATAACGAATTGACAATCTTGTGGAACATTACTTCACCATCTTCTTGGAAATGATACATCTCTTGAGTTATTTGTATGAGGAACACCAATCTTGCCGATTCAGATCTGAAGACGATTTTGGTATGAGGTCCAATATAACTTGAAAACACTTTTTTCCCATCTCTATAGATGTTGGATATATTGGCTCTAATGGTATCAAGGAAAGTGACTCTTTGAGTCTTGTAGACACAAGTATTGTTCAAGAATGAAGCCATTGCCCACATGTCACCTCTTGAAAGATATAAATCTCTAATCATGATATCAACAAGGTCCGCCTCCACTTGCGCCTTCTCTTTCAACTGTAACACCACGGGCGTTCTTGACGAGAATCCCAGCAGCTGTTGTAGAGGTCCCGAGAGCAACGACACCTGAGTCACCTTACTTCTTCGTAGGAGTTCGTCGTTCATGGGTTTGACGGTAAAGTAGAGCTTCCTTTTGCCCTTTCCCAATGGCTGGAGCTCTACAACGTCGCCCTCTTTGGCGCCGGGGAATTGCGAGAGGTCCACGTTGAACACGTCCTGGCAGGTCCTCGTGTCGTGGAAGGCCGCTGTCAGCGTTATCGGTGTGTTAATGAACTGTTCATCTTGTTGGAAAGGCTGGACGATGCTGGCTCTTTGTGGCTTTGAGGCGGTTTCAACGGTGAGCGCGTTGTCATCGCCGCGCTTCGTTCGAAGCGTCAGGACGTTTGATCTCATTGAGTTCATGGCGCTGAGGGTTTAAGGCGCTGGTGGTTTAAAGCGCTGGTGGTTTAAAGCGCTGGTGGGGTTAAGATTACGCTGATGGTTAGGATGGTTATGAATGATGGGTTTTTCTTTATATACTGAGAAGGCCCAGCTTCCAGTGCGCCATACAGCGGATCGCTGACGGCAACTGCGAGTTTTGTGAGTCGAGATATTGCATAGTGGACTCCAATACCCGTCTGGGAACATGGATGACTTCCACTTGGCGCTGTTCCTGGGTTATGGCGTCGTCATCTGTGGTATAGTAGAGCTTTATAGCGTTGTGATAGCTGGCCTGCTTGGTCATATAGTGGACGCCAACGTTGAACACCCACATCAGCACCCGTTTCTCCTGGCACCGACACTCAATGATCCTTGTAGCGCTCCCGTTGACGTTGTCCAAGAGCGAGTTGTATATATAGCCGTACGGTTCGAAAGTCTCTGTGACCTGGTCATGTCGTAGCAGCAGTTGCCATTTGAACAGCTTATTCAACCTCGTGCCATCATCATGTTCTCCCAGATCACAGCCACACTGACAGTACAGCTTGCCGCCTCGCTGGACGACATTGGCGATATCATCATCATCACCATAGGCAATGTAGTTTGTGCCCGAGATGACACCGTGCGCAACGGGCTTCAACCGGAACTTGTCCTCGTAGGAGCTGGGATGGTGGTCTGAGGGCTTATGGCAATGCCAGTAGTCCATCATCTCGGCCCAGAGCTCCGAGGGCATGTCGTTGACTTTGGTGATGTTGGCAGAGTCCAAGATGGTGTTTTCACACTCGCAACAGTGTAGCTTGTACTTCAATTTGGTTAAATACGATGCATTCCATTTACAAGAGTTCAGCTCCATAAGCCTGTTCAACCCCCTGTCGACGTAGTGTGCGCTCCCTGGTAGTCTTATATAGACTGTTTTGCCCTTAACTTGAACACAAGACTGAATGTCCTCAACACTAGTGGTGAGCGGGATCGTTACAGAGTCCACTTTGAGCCCTGAGCCGTCTACAGATACCTTGTACTGCGCTTCGTAGGGGAGTTCCACTATAACGGAGATGCTCCGTATGCTATCCAGGTGTTCCACGTAGTACGTCATGGCGTTGTAGGCATGAAGAAACAAGTGCTATTGTTTTTACATAAGATAATTTGTTATACGGGGATGTTTACATAATAGTGGTTATTTACTTGTTATACGGCAACTTTTCTCTAAAATGAAGGGCAATGTCACGTCTTGTGGTGACCCAGACACCTTCTTTCTCGCTGATATACTTGAGGAAGTTTCTCAGGGCATTCGTTCTTCCAGGTTTGCCCATAATGCGCGAGTGCATTGGTATGTTCATCATCTTACCGCCTTCTCTATACAACTGATCGAATTCCTGTTTCAAGTAATCTTCATAGATCATTGCCCCGGGGAAGCCAGGTCCTGGGCTCGAGGCTACAAACTTGTAGTCATTAGTCACGTAGGCGTATGGGATCATCAACAACCCTTCACCATCCGGGGTATCGACCCAAAAGGGCAAGTCATCGCAATAGGCATCGGATTCCCAGAGCAAGGGCTTACCCAGTTCCTTATGAGCTCTATGGACTAATAACGGAGTCTTGATGTTGCCTCTGCCGATATAGGCACCCACTGGCGCCTCTCCGGTGACTTTCTCCAATAAAAGAACAGCCCTTTTGATCATTTCCACTTGTTCATCATCGCTTACACCACCCCAATGGATCCATCTCAGCCCGTGATTGGCAATCTCGTGCCCATCCCTCACAAGGGCTTTACCAAACTCCGGGTTCTTGGCCAGTGACTGTGCCACTCCATAGATGGTCATTGGATATCCAAACTCTTTGAACAACCGCAACAACCTCCATCCACCAGCTCTTGAACCGTATTCAAACTCGCTTTCACTCATCAGATTACGGCCTCCAACGATCTCAGTACTCGCACCACCTTTTTCCCAAATGTACGCCTCCGATCGATCGTCGCCATGGAGAATGTTATGCTCAGCTCCTTCTTCAACGTTCAGCACAAACGAAACGGCAATCCGTGCTCCTTGTGGCCATTCAGGGTTCGGTGGATGCTCTCCGTAGCCTTGCAAGTCACGTGGAAGCTCATACTCTGGTAGCTCACCGGGTTCAAAGTCTAGCGTGTCCATTTGGTGTGTGGTCTGTTGTCTGTTGCTCTCTGATCTGTTGGTCTTATCAGCAGCCAGCAGCCAGCAGCCAGCAGCCAGAGCCCTGGCCAGGCCCTTTTATACACACGCTATCGGACAACCCTCCATCACATCACCGAAAGCGAGATCGGACACCCTCCGTGTTACAAATCGGGACATCGACAACGACACAGGCTTATAAACGGTACACTGGCCGAGGAATCTTGTCGTCTCCATGGTGTGATCATCCGCAAGATGTCCGTGTTCACGTTCGATGCCAAAGCGGGCAACCCCGTTGTTGTGGATGATGTTGTGGGCTTAGCCAATGCACTAGGTGTTCGTGACCCAGACGAGCATTTGGAGGACTACACAAAGCTGCTCGCTGTGTTCCATGATGCCTGTGAAGAGCTCATGGCTATGGACGATTACATCCCTGAGGTGGATCTATCCAGACATCCAAGACAAAACGTTCATCAACCCATTCATAACGATTATAACGCATGGGGTTGGAAAGTGGATATCCAAGACAATCAGCCATCCCATGATTTACTAAAGGGCGTCAATGCCGTGTTGAAAGATTGTATCGGTGTCGCTAATGTCCCAATGCTCTTGGGTACTGAATTCATCACAAACTATGTCCCCTTAGCTGACGCTACAGTTGTGACTAGACTTTTAACAAATGGTGCTATAATCAAAGGTAAAGCAGTTTGTGAAAATTTATGTCATAGTGCCACTTCCCATTCAGCTGCTACAGGTCCAGTGGATAACCCGCTGGCTATTGGTTATTCCACAGGTGGATCCTCAAGTGGTTGTGGTGCCCTAGTTGCTGATCCTAAATTAGGGATCGATTTGGCCATAGGTGCAGACCAAGGTGGATCAGTCAGGATCCCTGCTGGTTGGTGTGGTATTGTTGGGTTGAAACCCACGTTTGGTTTGATCCCATTCACTGGTTGTGCTTCGAATGAGGCCACAAATGATCATCTTGGGGTCATGACTAAAGATGTCTTGATGAATGCTCGTGCTTTACAAGCCATTGCCGGGAGCGATGGTATAGATGATCGTGGGTTCAATTCAATCGTTAGTAACTATTATGATAAATTACTACAAATGGATTCAACTTCGTTGAAAGGTTTCAAAATTGCCCTGTTGAAAGAAGGTTTCGAAAACCCAGCAGTGGAGGAAAGAGTTAGAGAATGTTGTCTTTCAGCTGTGAAGAAATTGGAAGAATTAGGTGCCACTGTCACCACTGTCTCAGTGCCATTACACTCCAAAGGGCCATTGATCTGGACAGGGATATCCAAAATGGGTAACTATTGCACCAAGACAGGGTTGGCCCATGGTAGAAGAGGTTATTCGATGAACGATTTGAACGAACTTTTTTACAAGGCAATGCATACTCAAGAGAATTGGGATAAACTTTATCCAGCTTCTAAAAACACTTTTTATAACGGTGCTTATGCCATAAAGAAGTTCCCATTACTTTATGGGAAATGTATGAATCTTTCAAGAAAGCTCAAGGATGATTATAACAAAGTGTTGGATGAGTATGATTTGATCGTTTTACCAAATTTACCATATATCGCCAAACCTCACACTTTCACAACCACTAAGACGAAACCAATAGACTATATGTCTAATCAAAAGGGGTTAAGCTCTAACACTGCTCCTTTTGATCAAAGTGGTCATCCTGCTCTTTCGTTACCTTGTGGGATGCTTCCAATATTGGAAGGGCCCTTGGCTAATTCGGGAACAAAATTGCCAGTATCTTTACAACTTGTGGCTAAATGGTATGATGAAGAGACCATTTATAAAGTTGCCTATGCCTTTGAGAAGTCGTACGATTGGAGGGAGTTATAAAAACCATTATAGGTCTCCACGACCAGAATGATAGATATTTTAATTTATTCTTAGGTCTAAAATGTACAAGCCAACGGCCCATTGTATAAACAAGACCGTATAACTCCTAAGTCCTATATTTCAATCCCAATAATCATATCGTGTTTTATTTTCCCTTATGTATACCCTCTTTAAAATCAATAGGCTCAAGACCAGTATCTCTCACTATTGTTGTAGTTATGAAACAATATGCAATCGTACCCATCCAAAAATATGTAACGTTCTTCAAGGCAATCATATAAAACCCTCTTATCTGTGACACTTGTGCTGAGGAATAACCCTGAGTCAACTTCAATGAAAACACATTCTTAGTCAACGATGCCACAGTAGAGGCATCAAAATTCCCCTTGAGCTCCTTAATATAACAGTTCGACAAGATTGTGGAGGAGATGGCAAGTCCCGTAGCTCCGCCAAATGAACGTAAAACGTTTCTTGTCGATATCACAGTGGCTCTATCCTTTCTGAAAGATTGTGCTTGAGCTGCAACCAATGTAGGTTGGAAAACACTCCCAACTCCAAATCCAATAAGCATCATAGGTAAAACAATCGTGGCTGTCTTGGATTCAACACCCCACAATGCCAATAGACAAGTGCCTAAAGTCCATGAAGTATACCCGAACCATACGCACCATATATAGTGTTTTGTTCTAGAGATGATTTGCCCGGATATGATCGATGAAGTGACTTGTGGCAACACCATACAAAGCATGTAAGTAGAAGCTTTGATGACACTCATCCCATGAACAGTTTCAAGATAGTATGGGATGAAATAGATTTGGCTATAGTAACACATTCCAAAGAATAAATTTTGTGACATGAGAAAAGTTAATGACCAAGTTGTAGTGAATAAATGCATAGGTATCATAGGTAATTTGGCCAATTTCGACTCCATTAGGATAAAGATAACCAATGAGCATCCACCAATGACGAAAAAAGTGATTGTGAAGGCACTTCCCCAGGGGAAAATGGAACCTCCTCCACTAAGCGGGATTAACGTGAAGATGATCCCTATAGCACTCGATAAAACCCCGAGATAATCAATCTGTATCAACTTTTCACGATAGTCTTTGGAGCTATGAGTATATGGTACTATCCAAAAGATGATGGCACTGGCAAATAGCACCACTGGACACATCATGAAGTAAAATTTCCTCCATGATAGATGGACTATGAAACCAGAAGCGAAGAAAGGTCCTAGGGCATTACCTAGACCGACACATGCCCCTAGAATCCCTTGATATTTCCCTCTATTCTCCAGCGTCACCACATCCGACACTATAACCATGCTCAAAGAAGTGATCCCACCTATACCAATCCCACAGAAGGCTCGAAACACGTAGAGTTGAGTAGCAGTCTGTGCAAACCCACATGCTAAGTCAAAGATCCCTAGGATCACCATTGCAGTGATGAGAACGTATTTCCTAGAGAATATATCACTAAGTCTACCGAAAAGTACCATGAAAACGGTGTTGCTGATCATACTGGCAGTTCCAGCCCATGAGATGGTGTCTTGAGCATCCAAATCATCCGCAATGTAAGGTAGAGCCACTGTGATGCCCGTCTGGTCGACAAATGCCAGGAAGAGGGACAGGGCAAGACCGAGAAACACAATGATGAGCTTCTTAATGGGAAGAATGTTATCATGAGAGTCCGCGAGCACCTGATCGAGCTCCTTCTCGTCGATCTCAACGCTGTTCTTCGACATGCTCGTGGGGGGGAGAGAGAGAAGAAGAGAGCAGAGCAAGGCAGCACACCATCGGCCAGCCATATAAGATCACCAGGCTCGTCACCTCTCGTCGGTGTCTGTGGGCTTCATTCCGTCGGTGGTTGTCCGATCTCTCGTTGATGCGACTCGTCGTTATCTTTCGGAGAGGCTCCGGGGATCAAATGACACATATTGCAATCATCGCCAGATTCCCAGCGCAGCACAGGTGGATATAAACCCTGGTGTTTCGCTCCTTGTGCTCGCAGGGCTGTGAGTCGCCAGTTCCTCGAGCATGTCTGTCTTAAACCGTCTGAGAGTGGACGGGGCTGCGCCTAAAGGCCAGCACGTCTGGTACAACACCGATCTACTGCCAACACCTTTGAAGAAACGAACTTGGGGCGTGCCGCACTTCCTCTTCTTCTACTTCACTACCTCGCTGACACCGTCGTCGTACACGCTCGGGTCGACGATGGTCTCGCTGGGGCTGGAGTGGTGGCACGGCCTGATCTGTGCGGCCGTGGGCAGCGTCTTCCTGTCGATAGTGCTGGTGTTCAACTCACGCGCCCCAGCCACCTACCACATGGGCTATCCAACGATCGTCAGGGCCACGGCTGGGATGTACGGCTCGTACTTCTTCATCTTTGTCAGAATCTCCGTCGCTGTCTTGTACTTCTCGATACAGACCTACTTCGCCTCGAGTCTGCTCAACGTTATGTTGAGATGTGTGTTTGGTCATCGCTGGACCAATATGAAGAACCATTTGCCGGAATCTGCTGGTATCACCTCCAGAGGATTGCTGTCCTTCTTCTTGATCTGGATCATCCAATTCCCGCTGATGTTGATCCATCCTTCGAACCAACGCCATTTATACACCGTCAAGCTCGTCACTACAATGACTACTCTATTTGGTGTCTTTGGCTACTGTGTCAGAAAAGCCGGTGGGACCTTGGGGAGCCCTAACGATCTAGGCACAAAGAGGGTGTATGGCTCCGAACTAGGATGGGGCATCATGACTGGTATAAACTCAGTCATGGGTGCCCTGTGTCCTATCTTGATCAACACTGGTGATGTGGTGAGATACTCACGCAAACCAAGCGATTCAGCTTGGATCCAATCGTTTGCCGTGTTGTTTTCGAAACTGCTCATCACTTTCTTTGGTGCCGGTACAACTTCTGCTGCTCGTGAGTTTCTCCATGAGACTTTCTGGAACCCATGGGATCTATACGATGCCCTATTGGACTACCATTGGACAGCATCTATGAGAACAGGCATGTTCTTTGCCTGCTTGGGGATGATTATTGCGTTATTGGTGGTGAACCTCGGAACAAACTGTCTTCCTGTCGGTGCAGACGTGAGTGGGCTAGTGCCTAGTTATATCACGATTAAAAGAGGTCAAGTCTTATGTTGGCTTGTTGCCCCAGCGTTGGTTCCATGGCTCATGGTTTCCTCTGGTGTCAAGTTCGTCACATTCTTGGGCAGTTACACTACAATGTTGTGTCCAATTGCTGCGTGTATGATCTATGACTACTACGTTGTGAGAAAGGGTAATTATCATGTATTGTCCTTTTATAACAATGATAAGAGCTCGATGTTTTGGTATGGGACGAGATTCGGTGTCAATTGGAGAGCTATGTGTGCTTGGTGTGTAGGGGTTGGGTTAACTATCCATGGTGTTGCTAATAGTATCACTCCTGGTTCAGTGTCTCAAGTGTCTTCAAAGATGTACAAGCTCGGCTTCTTGCTGTCGTTTGTTTCCTCATTATTAACTTATATTTGTTTGAACCACTTCTTCCCAGTGAGTCAACGCCTTCCTGAAGGATATGATATCAAAACTGTGGAATTTGAACAATTCAAAACCAATGATGGTTACCTTGAAGGTGAATCCCTGGAGGATATTGTCGGCCGTGGCTCCGAAGTTATTGATGCTGACTCATTGAGTACCACCCATGAGAAGGCATTCTACAATGTTGATGCTACAGAGGTTAAAGCTTGAACTATCTAATTTTCTTTTTTATATCTCTTTATAACTGTATTTCTTTATAATAGTTGTGTCTCTCTCATCTCGATGTGTATTAAACTTCATATAAAATCAACGCCATCACCTTCATCAATCTTCCAAATATTTTCCAGTAAATCATCCAGGTTCTCAAGTTCAAACATCTTATCAAGAGGGTTTTCTGTTTTCGCATATGATTGAGTGGAAATGGTTTCAAACAGTTCTAGATTGTACTTTTTGTGAGTCTCTTGTAATCTCTCCTTCAACTCTCGTTTCCCAAATAGATCCACACTACTCAGCAACGCAGCACTCGAAGTCCTTGGAGACTGCTCTTTATATCTCATCTGGTCAACCCTAAACACCAACGCCTCAAATAAATCACGATACCTTGCGGCACTCTTTGACCTCTCGGCAAACAAATACAACACACTGGAGCAGTTACGTAAACCTTCACTAACTTCAAACCCCCAGTCCAGTTTACCAGACAAGAGACCATACACAATACTGACACCGCTCAAAAAGGAAGTTTGTAAACTTATGAATGACTGTTGATAACTTGAGCTTTGATGGATTCTTCTGCTCAATAGTGCGATATCAATACAACTTCTCATCGTTTCAGTGAACAAAACATGTTTTGAATCTAGTTTTGTAATGAATGGTTGTGTTAGGCTGCATATCTGCTTGTTGTAAAGGTAAAGACAATAGTCACACTCAAAAGTTGATAACCCTTCTGGAAGATTCGAGATCCATGCTTCCATCCTTTCTTGAAGTGATTTTATCTTATCAAATGGGATATCCTGAGCGGTCTTATCAACACGATAAATGGCGTTTTGTATATCGCTATCGATTCTTCTCAATTTGAAAAAATGTATAGCCATCGATAACGAAGATTTGCCCTCTTTCAAATCATACTGTGAGGTGTCAACCCCCTTGTAGTTATACTCTGGGTATCTCTTGTAGAACAACGCCCGAACATAATCAGGATCAGTGACGTTTTCATCCATATCTAAAGGAAGACCCACATCGATATCCCGATCACTTATCGAATATGGTCTTCCAAAGGAATTTGAAATGACTCTTTCTAAACAATATGCTGACCAAAAGACTCGAGTCCTCAACTGATAATGCAATGGATCTTGTTCAAACAGTTTCACATTTTTCCTATGTAGTCCAAAATTGACACAAACTCCCATAGCTGACCTTACTATATCCCAAATGATGGGACCATTAGGCGTTCGTAAGAGATATATCACAAGTAATAACAACGCTGATATGTCTTTGATCTGTTTGAGTACGGACATATGACTTAAATTAAGAGAAAGGGCATTCACGTAGAAAACGGTATGACTATCAGGAACACCTGGATTTGGATGTCCCTTCTCAGTCTCCGATATGAAACGTGCCCCAATGGCACAAACCATTAGACAGATGAATTTATCAGTATTGGACTCTTGAGTCAAATCTTCGAGCACCGAACTTCTATTGTGTTTCAAATAATCAATATAGTCTTTATGAAGCATAGGGTATTTCGAATGAACAAGCTCCACGTAGATATCGAAAAGCCTATCGATTAATTGATAATCTTGAAGCAAAAAATCCAATTTTTCAGCCCAATCAATGTCTTCAGAGTTTAAATCGATCGATTCTAAAGTGCTTGTTATAGGACTGCACAAAAACATCGATCCAATACTAAAGCCTGATAATCCACCAATATAAACAGGTTCAGCTTGTTGGTGAAAATGGAGAGGAATCGACGCAGCACATTCCACTAACTCATCTCGACTATGTGTCTTGATTTTCTCCAATTCAAGTTCAAGTTGACGAACTTTTGCCTCGAGAGATTTTGTATATAGAGGTCCCTTATTCACTTCATAGATACATTCATGACTTGACCTAGAGCAATTTGTACAAGTGGAACCCGTTTGGAAATCCCCATCGCACTTCTGCTTTCTCAATTTGCACCGTTTACAAGCAACAGCTGTCATTGAAGGAGGCCTAATCCGTTTGCTTTTCATGACTTTTTCGCCTTCACGGAGTTCCCTCATCATCGCTGTAACACCCCGGCTCATGGTTTGGATCAATCGAGAACAGATTATGCCCTGTGTTAACCTTTGTGTATAACAAGACTACAGAGATAATGGGGCCCTTGGACGAAGTCTCGGAGCCTCTCCGACAAATTTCTTATCGGAGGTGCGGAAGAACTCCGTTGGCCAAATTAGGAAATAAGAGCGGAGGTACGCCCGATAAGGAGAGACACCAATCGTTTTAGCCAGAGATTGTGGGATGATCTGATCGTATGGTGGTGATATTGTTTGTACTGTGATTGTATCTCGATTGTTCACATTCTGCTAAAGATAGTGGAGTACTTTTTTGGTTTTTGGCGTTTCAATTGAGAGATATGGAAAGGGTTACCTCATTTGGCGGAGGATGGGTAGTTCAGCTCAATGTTTCCCGGAGAATAACTGTCACATGCTTCAAAGGTTCGAGTCGAAAGGAAGGAACATCAGATGTTTTCAAGAAGATCCGCGTCCTTTCATTCCTCAGGATGATTAAGGCCGGTCATCACTGAAGAAAATCGTAATTATTAATATCATATTACCATTTAGATCCTCCCTTCAGTAGCTTCCGATAGCACTATCCAGACAATTACAACACACAGAACTTGTTGCTCAATCGATGGAATTCGTCAGTTCATGATTGATAGTTCAGGCATCTGATCACGTGTATAATCACATGATCAAGTCCCGAAATCCCCAAGTTGACGGTTGACGTGTGTACAAATGTGTCAAACTAAATGTTGACATTTGAAGACATTTCAATCCTTTTGTTGGATTTTGACTGCTAAAATGTTTGACAACACGGCCTGAAGTATCCACTGAGTCAAAAAGACAGCTTGGTAAAGCTCAAAAAAAGCGACATTGAACATTCACTGCTCTGGACTATCCAAACGAAGCATCGTCAACTGAAATGTCAGCATTATATGGATTTTGTTGAGCAATAATGGACCTTCGGTGTAAACCAGGTTTTTTTCTTTTGAAATTGAAGTGATTTCAGATTATAAACTCGCTATAAATCACCTTCAATCATTCTATATCGCCTGAATTGGAGCCAGCGATTGAAAGTTACTGTATTTTGTTTTTGTTCTCCGCTGATCTTAAATATAAACACTTCTGATTTCGCGCGGTCTTTATCTCAACCTCAACATCAACGAATTCAGAGCTTACAACTTTACCCAAAGCTGTGGATCAGCTTGGCCCCTTCATATCTTGAACTACAATCTCTGTTAAACTGAGATTATTTTACAAAGGAAGAAAGATCATCATCAAAGTCTAATAGTATTAACTGCTCTGTTTTTGTACCATAGTACGTGAGACCACCTCGAAAACCGAAACCAGCTTGTAGCCAAAGATCAGTCAGTTTTCAGCTGAATGCTATTGAATCCTTATTTCCGGAGAAAAATGTACGTACCTGAGTTCGGGAAATTCAGGAATCTGAGCAAGAGCGATTTTCGAACTACCAGGGCACCAGAGAAATTGTCTCGACAACGACCCAGCATGTCTTCACGCAGATAGAACCAAAGTCTTAAAGCTGGAACCTTTAAGTGTGCAATCCCAGCCTGTCTTAAAGAAGATAAATCTTCTCAATCTTGCAGCAAATGTATGCAGAATCATGACCACAAAGCGTAGTAAACCACAAAGACAAAGAAACACATAAAAGTGGCCACAATTACCAAAAATATGAGATTCCTCCTTTCCTTTTCCACTATTTTCCTCACACAAACCACCAAGGTTTTTTCCACACTAGTTCACCAAAGAACCATCAAACCT
>PPLE02000028.1:47395-63025 GCA_003707735.2 [Candida] freyschussii | reverse complement strand
TTTTTTTTTTTTTTTTTTTTTTTTTGTACTGCCAGATTTAATCCCTCTCTGTACATGACTGTTATAGGTTCTGTGAATATGGACATTTCTTTAGCTTAGTTTCTAGAATTACGATCTACAAGCGTGTTAGGTGCAAAGCCATGGTCGAATGTCTTCTATAAGTCCTGACATGGAGTGTTTTACATGCACTGACATGCTAAACAAACCAAGATCTGAAACAGCATGTGCTTCGCTTAAGTTACAACAAGTCACTGGAGCTAGACGTACCAATTCCAGGCATACTCCATCTTTGGACCTCGAAATATTACAGTGGCGCAAAAGTGGTTATAGGGGATTACAAAAGAACCAGTCATGAGTCTGTCAGCCAGTCGAAATGGAACCTTTTCATTCAATAATTGTACATTCTTCTCAACTCAAAGCACTCTGCAGCTCAGATGAGAAGCTATAAGAAATTGTGCGATATGCATCCTTGGCACAATTCCAAAACACAACACGCGCCTACCTTAAGTTTGGGATCATGAGATCATGAGCATCAAGCACTCACTCTAAAAAAGAGAAATGTAATCTTTGGCAGGGATTTACAGCAAAGAAAATTCTTGGATAATCAGAATGTATGACAACAAACACCAAGCAGCTTTCATGCACTGTTATGTGCATTGCTTCTGTGCCATCAACCACTCCCTCTAAGGAGAATTGATGATCAGTCCAGGTGCGTTTGATAATCAACTTGGGTACTTAATTCTGAAACATTGACTACTTTTAGTTATCGTACAGTATAAAGAGAGCAAGGACTGACTGACTAAATGCCATGATATAATACACTAAACAGCAAAGGGCTTAGCGGGTTTCGTAAACGCTAGCATACAACTCTGCTTTTTCTTTCTTTCTTTTTTTTCTTTATTTTTTTGACTTTGAAACAAGATAAGCACCTGAGGTTCATGGTGTCACTGCTCAAGAACGCTTAATAGCTTCAGTCTCAGCCTTGGAGGCCCCTGAAGCTTTACCTTGCTCTGTTGTTTCGACTTCAACAATCTTTTCCTCTGTTTCAACCTTCTTTGTGTCAACTTTTGAAGCTGGGGAAGAAGGTCCTCCAGTGACTGCATTGATGATAAGAGACAAGAAAGTGAGTATGGTAGTAGCGGCGGAAATGGCGATAGTAGCATAAAATCCAGCTTCTAAAGGTTTCGTACTTAAAGTCTCTAATGGATCCTCAGTGAATTCTTGAACAAATTTGTTAAGACCAGTAAAGAAATCATTGACTCTGGATTTAATAAAATCGAGGGTATCAAATTCGTCCTCTTCTAAGCTTGGTTCATCAGCAACCTTTGCCTTTGGTGATACATTCAATACTGCTTCTTGCTCCAACTCAAACTTTGGTTTCCACGTCTTATTACCAATGAGTTCAGCTTCATCAATTGAATGACCCAAATAAATATTGTCAAACATGATGTCTTCATCCATAGACCACAATTCGAATCCGATTCCTCCAATTGGCTCCAAATCAGAAGGAGTAGCATCATGATAGAAATCTGGGTTTGGGATCTTTCTTGGTGCCCATTCTCCCTTGTAATTTGGATTCTCAATTAATGGTTGAGTCCACTTACCTTTATAGTTTGGATTTGGAATTAAATCTGGTTCCCATTTACCACATCCATGCGTTTCACATTCAGGGTTGTACACCAAAGGAGGAACCCATTCACCATCTTCTTCATCGTCCCAATCCTCAGGTTTTTCAGCTTCTGGGTCTGGAATGTATTCTGGTGTATCCTCTTCCCAATTGTCAGGTTTCACAGCATTTGGATCCGGGATTGTGTAAGGGGCATCCTCATCCCAATCCTCAGGTTTCTGAGTCTGATCTGGATCTGGAATCAATTCTCTGTCATCCCAATCTTCAGGTTTACTATCCTCTGGGTCATCAATCTCAGCTGGTGGGTCAAAAGAAGGCTTGAAAGTACCTTCATCGAGCAAATTACCAGCCTTGACAACGTCCCCATTGATTCTGATTTCAAACTCCTGATCTGGCTTAATGATCAAAGTGTACAGAGTAGAAGTTTTGACACCTCTAGCCAATGGAGGGATCTGTAAATGCTTCTCTTCATATTCCCCAGTTTTTGGATCCTTACGTTTGACAATAAAGTGCACTTTATTAGTAGTGCCACATTTATCTGGACCAAACATAACCTGATATGGTGTATCGTTGTTAAACTCATTCTCTGAATTTGGAAGACCATCGGCACTTAAAAGTTTGACATAAGCACCACCACAAGTCAATCCCTCTTGCAATTTCACTTCATATTGAAGGACCAAAGTGTTATCTTTGTTATCAAAAGGTTTTGGCAATGGTGCGTGAATAGCATGATGAGCTGCTTTTGTCTTCAACACAAGTCCCTTATCACCTTTAAACCCTTCAAAGATCTTTGTCTCTTCAACAGACCATTCACCAACATAGGAGAATTCGTCATCTTTCTTAGCTTTGGATATCTTCCATAGCTGTGACCAATCGTCTGAATCGAATTGCTCAAAGAAAGAGGTATCACTCAATTGAGATTGATCAAAAGGTGTAAAAAGTGGGTTTTCGACAGATGAAGAGGCTGTACTTTGATCATCAGCATTGGCCAAAAGGGCCAAAGCGGCTGGAACAGCAATGGAGGCAAGTTTCATTGAGTCAAGGTCTTTTGTATTTTCTTGATAGAGTCAACAGTTAGGGTTAATTCAACAAGAGCTGAGATTTTAGACAAAGGGTGAGAAGTTACTATATGCCACGTCACTGAAAAGAATATAATCGAATCCAGCTGAAAGATTCGCGACTGCGTTCTATATTTATTTTAGGCTATTACATGTATGGTAAGGGCAACACAAATATATGTGTCAAAACTCATCTAATTAAATTCTTAGTGTTTTTTTTTTTTTAATCATGGATTGATACAAGCGTCACAGCTGATGCTAAGCTTCAACTTCGTCAAGAACAGCAAAAGCGTTGACAGTAGGCTTTATGTCATTACCATCGTCGGAATAGATGTCATCCTCCATGCTATCTTCTTCTTCATCATTTCCTCTAGTGGGTATCTCTGATCCATTTGAATTGAATATTTCCTCTTTGATTGAGGCATTGATAGCATCCCAGTTTGCTTTTCGAGAATTTTGTACCATCTTTGCTCTCTGTTTACTCTTCAAGATTTTACCCTCTAGTCTATCGCTGAGGCTTAGAGCTCTTTCAAGTCTCTCTTTATTGATATTTGACGCTATTTCTTTCTTTTGCTTTTTTGAAATCTTGCTTTGCGCTTCTTGTTTTGCTATCTTATTATTGAGTAGGTCCTCATTTTTTTTGGTTGTAGCTCTGATTATTGCCGATGTGAGGTCTGTGTTTTCTGATCTAGGAAGTTTTGAGAGAGATTTAGCCTCTGGCTCTTCAATCTCGTTCCTTCTTGCAGCTCTTGAGTGTTTGGAGACTGGAAAAGTTAGTTATTCAAAGCTTTCTTCTACTCCATTAAGCTATACTAACCCTTTTTAGCCATTATGTATCGCTTATGTGGACTCTATTCGCAATGAGATTGAAGCAGGTAACTAAGAAAATTTTCAACTAGACCATGAGATTTCGCGAAAAAATCTGAAGCGTGTGCGAACCGAGCGTGTCCAACGGAGAGTTTTGTACTTCTGTGTTGATTCGTGAGTCTCCTTAAGGTGAACGAAAGTGGATGTCTTGATCTCCTCTATATGGATGTGTGCACAGAAACTGTTCAAAAAACCTGCTTTGATTCATTGCTGCACTTCTTCCCGCAAAAAATTCTCATTTGTTTACCGCATTGGGTAATTTTGTTGATATTCGTACACCGCGTTAAGAGCCACAGTACGCGTTGAAATAATAAATTTGCTTCAATATTCTATCCTTGACTCTTTGGAAAGCTCACTAGGTGATCTATAACCAGTCTTATTAACCTCAAGACCTCACAATGCCCCAGCTCAGACGCTCTACCAGAGCCGCTAAAAAGGAGGCTCCAGTAGTTGAATCGTTAACAAAAGCTAAAGTCACCAAACCGAAAACGACTAAAAATCGGAAACAGCCAAAGGAGGAAACCAAGCCAGAAAGTTCGGATGCTGTCAATAAAGAATTGGAGATTGGAGATGAATTGCCTGATTTGACTCTGTTGAACCAAGAAGAAGAAGAATTATCCCTTAAGGAGCTGGCTTCGAAAAACGATATAATTATCATCTTTGCCTATCCAAAGGCCTCTACTCCAGGATGCACAAGACAAGCCTGTGGGTTTAGAGACAATTTCAACTCCATCAGTGAGAAGGCACTAGTTTTAGGATTAAGCGCAGACTCTCCCAAAGCTCAAAAGACGTTCAAGACAAAACAACACTTGCAGTATGACTTGTTGAGTGATCCAAAGAAGGAGTTGATTGGGTTGCTTGGTGCGAAGAAATATCCAACTGGTATCAAACGCTCTTACTGGATTTTTCAAAAGGGCAAGTTGGTTGTGAAAAGGGTTCAGGTCTCTCCAGAGATTAGTATCAAGGAGGGCAAAGAAAAAGTTTTGGAGCTAGCAAGTTGATGAGCAACGCATCATAGTTACAGGTGTACGCCACTAGTAATATTAATAGTATCATTATAAGTATATTAATGGGAAGTGTGTCCAGCTAGCTGACTATTTAAGCCAAAAAAAAAAAAAAGAAAACCATCAAAACTAAAATACTCATCCATCATACTTCAAACTCCATAATGTACCAATCGTTAAACTTATTTGTATCATCTTCATCATTATGGACCAACTTTCCGCCTAGCCAGTTCAAGTTCTTTATAAGAAGTTTTGATTCATCTTCAAAACATTGACGCTTGAAATACATCAACAATTTGACCTCTGGCAAGCCATCATCGTTGCCCTCGCCAACCTTCCCAGTCAAAACCTCAGATGTGAACTCAAATAGCGATATCAACATATTCTTCAAATTATACTCATTTCTCTCTTTAAACCCCTGGTTCACAAAAACCTTAAATGTAAACTCCTTATCTAAAATACCATAGATTGGGTATCTGAAAAAGGCAGAGAAAAAGGCAACATATCTCAAATTTTGACACCTAAAGTTGTTGTTCAACACTTGCAACTTCTCATACTCTTCAGAACCCATCAAAAAGCCATTTTCAGTAACCCTTTGACTCTCACTCAAGAGGATCACATCCAATGACACCTCAACCAAATTCGTATACTTTAACGATTGAGGATTTTTAGTGTATAGCGCCTCAGGCCCACCACTTCGCCGTCGGGGAATCCAAAGTGCAATAATAACTCTCGAAATCCAGCGAGGCTGGGTGCTTTGGATCAACGATCAAGGCTGAAGAGAGAGGTGGCTCCCTGTGAGACAGCTGATTGATATACATAAGATTCGAGAGTCTCTTCTCCTTGTTTCTCAAGGTATTCATGGCGAGTATGTGTAGATCTTTGTTCGTTTTATGGTACGTGACCTTCAAATCGTTGTTGTTGACTTGTACTGAGCGGAAGTAGTTTCGTTATCAGCTGGCGGCAAAAAGGCTGCTGACGTGATTTTTTATATATTTGTGCAAGCCCCACCCCTCCCTATCGTGCCGTGAAATACACAAGGGAGGTTTGAGCTGTAGCCCGGATAGCCGCGAAAGATGCGTAAATTTGAGTACGACACATGGCTTTTCTTTGACAGATGGCTAAGACAAAAGGTAGTGTTATATATATACATACACTGGATCCTCAACCTATATATACTAATGCTATAAATGGGGTTCCTACCCTGTAGTTCAGAACTATTTGCTTCTCTCATAGCAGTTGCCACACTCATTAAAAGGAATTCCGGTCCATTCCGATAGTGCTGCCCCAACCACTGTGATTGCGCTAGAAAAATTTCACAGAGATGAGGAAACTACTCTTTAGATCATCTTTGTTTAACGAATATTTCAGATTGTTCATCATGGGGAAAGCCAAAAAGACCAGAAAATTCGCAGCTACAAAGAGAATTATAGCGAAGAAAGATATAGAAAAGTGAGTTGTTGATGGTGATATCAGAATATCATTTCTCTGGCCATATACTAACACTATTGTTATAGGAAAGCAAAAAACGAAGCTCAGAGCAGCGGTAAAAATGACCCAGAACTAGCGAGAAACGTGTAAGTTGAAAAGTGTGATCTAATGTATCCTCATTACTAACTCTCATATTCAGCCCACAGGTATCAAGTGCCCTGTTTTTCCAATTCAATGAAGCCATAAAACCACCATATCAAGTGCTTATAGATACCAATTTCATCAACTTTTCCATCCAGAAAAAGATAGACATTGTTAGAGGTATGATGGATGCGTTATATGCGAAATGTATTCCCTTAATCACAGACTGTGTCATGGCTGAACTCGAGAAGTTAGGCCCAAGATACCGTATTGCCCTCAAGCTGGCCAAAGATCCGAGAATACAAAGGCTGAGCTGTTCTCACAAGGGTACATACGCAGATGACTGTTTAGTACATCGAGTCATGCAGCACAAGTGTTTCATCGTTGCAACGAACGATGCGGACTTGAAGCGTCGTATCAGAAAAGTGCCCGGTGTTCCAATAATGAGCGTTGGGGCACATTCATACGTTATAGAGAGGTTACCCGATGTCTTTTGATACGGATATGCTAAATGGAAGGTTTAATGTGATCTCAATGTAGAAATCGCCGCCCGTTAAGTTTTGACAGATATCTTAGCTAACTTAAATGCTCTCCGCCTTCATTCAATCTGTGAGTATCAGCGTAGTTTGGTGGCTCAAATAACTCGAGAACTATGAGTGAAGAGAAGTTCAAGGATGGCGTTCGTCAGATTGTTGATGCTGGCTTCTCCGAAGCGCAGGCCGTTCAAGCCCTCAAAGTGAGTATATTACCTGTTCATTTTATTCCTCGCCGATCCATGATCTAATATCAAGGTATCCAACGGAAACGTCAACGACGCTTTCAACTATATATTCCAAGACGAAGACACAACCCAGTCCAATGCTATTGAAAATCACACCGCAATACAGCCAACAACAGCTGTTCCCATCGAACCTGGTATTATCGATAGCATAAGGCCACCGGCTTATGACACGGCTGTTGACCAACCACCGCAAGTGCCTCCTCGTTCTCAACATACCTTACATATCGAGGATGTTTCGCAGAACGCTGAAGAATATTCTGAAAGCTCAACAATGAGTAGAGCAGATTACCAACGTCCACAATCTCTGTACTCTGTCTATGATGATGTGAAGAAGTACGAGCGTCAGGATGATGCACCACCTATTTTGATGCCCGTGCGCAATGGGTTCTTCGAAAGCTACTTGAATCCAGTTATCACAATCCTTCATGAGATACCGTCTTTGCGGAAGGCTGTGTATGAGCATCATTTTAGTACACTCGGTTTCCATCCGCGCTGGTTCAAAGGGGAGCCCATTCCTATTCCACCACAGGCATATATGGAGGACAAAAATGGGAAACAACAAGATGTAAGGCTATTGATGGAGGTCCAGAGGCTTTTCGCCTTTCTAGATGGGGGTTCTGATAGGGCATTTACCTCGATCAATAACTTTGTGAGAAGTTTTCCCAAGAAGGCTCAACAAGAATTTGTGAATATAGACAGTCTTGTCCAAGCTTATCAAGTATTCTATGAAAGTCTTTTAGAACAGTTGGTACCTTGTTCAATTGAAGATCCCTCTCAGTTTTTCGAAAACGGTGTTTTTGAACCATCAACAGGAGAGGAGAGGAAACTTGGTATGATTCCAGTTGAGGCTGAAGAGATCAAAAATGACCTCTATAGCACACTACATGGAATTCTTTGGACTGAAGCAATGGATACTTCTCAGTCATTAACGTCTGTTGCAGATGTTCTTGCTATTTCTTTCGAACAAACATATGAAGATAGTTATAGACGAAATGGATTAGAGATTTCCGATGTTTTCTACCCACAGATCTACACAAAGGATTTTACACCACATATCGATGCCCTTTTGAAAGAAAATATGGAGTTGGAGAAGAAAAAAAGAGTCGTGGGTGCAGAGCTGATGAAACTCAAGAGCCACGGTGGTAAGCATGTGCCGTCAATATTGGATAGTTCCATCGAGTTTTTGGCATCGGAGCTGGATGAAGGTTCTTCTGCAGCAGAATTAAACGAGGCGTTATCTGATTTGAAATCAGTTAGGGATAAGACCAGTCGGAAGATACTAGAGTTAACACAAGATTATAACCGACTTACAGCGGAAAAGGCAAAGACGAGCGTGTATAACATCGACTTGATTTTGGAAAGACACGGTGAAGAATTGGATCCATACATATTGACTGGGGTTATATTGAACGCAAATACGTTTGTTTTTTTGAAGAAGACAGACTCGAGTGATGAAACCCCTGGAGATTGGATCTATGTCGAATACGAAGAGAATCATGCTAACGACTTCAGAACTAGCCCTGTGTCTCTGGATGACATCAAAAAGGCAGTCTTTACCACCACAGCTTCCAAGTTTTCCTCTCCAATAGTCCTTTTCTACGTTAAAGAGTCTTTATTCAAAGAAAAGGCCGAAGTGACACTCCCTCAAGCAGCACGACAGTTTATCGAGAAAGACCGGGATGAGCTTGACAAGTCCCTCGAACTCGTGCTTTCAAGTACGGATGAGAGCTTGGACGGCTCTAACGCTGAGCTGATTCACGTCGACAGCAATTATGGAGAAGAGTCAGGTTCAGACTTGCATTTGATTGACTTGGATGATAATGATGATAAGGAGAACGAAGAGCCAAATAGAGTCATATAGCTCGAAAAGGATGGCAGACCAGTGACACACAACGTCACGCTAATCAAACTTCTTCGCGAAAGCCCACTATCGTAAAGCTTTTGTAATTTATAGTGGGGAGATAAAGATGGTTGCTCTCCACTTAGCGCTCGATATGCCATTTAAAGTAGCGATAATAGTGGTATCCGATTCATGTTATGAGAACGCCTCAAATGATAAAACAGGCCCTGCTATCAATCAGCTTTTGATTAACGCCGGTTTCATTGTTTCGCACCAAACAATATGTCAGGACTCAATTGTTCGAATTCAATCTGAAGTCAGATCTCAACTGGCATTGGTTGACTTGATCGTCACTTGTGGCGGAACGGGGTTCACCAAAAGAGATGTTACACCAGAGGCTATTGCTCCTATGTTGGAGAAAGAGGCTCCCGGAGTTGTACATGCTATGTTGAGGCATTCTCTCAACATTACTCCATACGGTGCTGCTGCACGACCTGTGGCCGGAGTCATTGACAAGACAATGGTTGTTACGCTTCCAGGCTCCCCGAAAGGTGCAATTGAGAACATGGAAGTGCTACTAGACATCCTTGATCACTTGTTGAAACAGTTGTCTCTTGATAATGCTCGTGGGCTCCACAATGCCTTGGCACAACCTGAACAAACCTCTCAGCATACCGCCTCACACTCACACTCACACTCACACTCACACTCACACTCACACTCACACTCACACTCACACTCACATTCGCATTCGCATTCAGATATGCATAACCATGGCGTTGTTCGCCATATTTTGTCGAACGATCTCTCCAAACCCGTGACACAAAGAGCTCGATCATCGCCATATCCCATGATTGCGGTGCCTGAGGCGCTTGATCTAATCAACAAGTATACTCCTTCATCTAAAATAATAGAGAAAAAGATCACCGACCACGACTTTACGGGATATGTTCTGGCCGAGGATATTTATGCTACGATAGATGTACCTAGTTTTGATGCGTCGATTGTCGATGGTTACGCAGTGACTCACACAGATTGCCCAGGTACGTACAAGGTGGTGTCAGTTTCACATGCAGCTCCTGGGGAGGAGAAAAGGCTGATACCCGGTGTCATTGCAAGGGTGACTACCGGGGCACCGATTCCCCAGGGAACTACAGCAGTTATTCCCGTCGAAGAAACGGAACTGGTAAGTACGAAGAACGATGGCGAGGAGGAGGACGAAGTGAGAATTTTGGCTTCTGGCGTTCTTCCAGGAGATAACATACGAAAAAGGGGAAGCGACATCGCAAAGGGTAACCTGGCACTTCGAAAGAATACTAGAATATCTCAAGTAGGTGGCGAAGTTGGACTGTTGGCTAGTATCGGTGTTATGGAGGTCAAGGTATACAAGAAGCCACTTATTGGCGTGCTCTCCACAGGCGATGAGCTCATAGATCTTGGAGAACATAAAAAGGGGACTGAATTACAATACGGTCAGATTTACGACACGAACAGACCACTGCTGAAGCAGTCATTCAGAAACTGGGGGTTTGAAGTTGTTGACTTGGGAATTGTCAGCGACCAGAAAGAGAGCCTCAGCGCGACTGTTGAGGACGCTTTTTACGTTCGTGGCGTGGACTATCTCGTGACAACCGGTGGTGTTTCGATGGGTGAATTAGATCTTTTGAAGCCAACCATCGAGCAGAAGTTGGGAGGCACCATACATTTCGGTAGAGTTGCCATGAAGCCAGGAAAACCAACAACATTTGCAACTGTCGAATGTGGAGAGTCAAAAAAGGTCATATTTGCACTTCCGGGAAATCCAGCCTCTGCTAGCGTGACTACTCATCTCTTCGTCCTTCCTTCGCTAAGAAAGTTTTGCGGTGTTCTCAATCCAAAGGACCCCAGCGCACTGCCTGTTCTATCAGAAGTCACGGTAACTTTGGAGGAAGATGTCAAGCTCGACCCTAGACCGGAGTACCAGAGAGCCTACATCCATCAAAAGGGAGAGAAGTTGGTTGCGGAAAGCACCGGCTTCCAAAGAAGTAGCCGAATTGGCAGTATAGCCGGGGCCAATTGTTTACTTGTGCTCCCCTCCTCAAAGAGCGTTCCCGAAGGGAGGTTGCCAAGGGGTTCGAAAGTGAAGGCAATGATAATTGACGTTCTATAGTTGTAACTTGTGAGATAAAGTCTATCAGAAAAACTGTACATGCAAGTGGGATGTTCTTCGGTTTCCGGCGGGGCCTGGAAGCGCGTCCTAACGGAAAAGCGCGACTCGCTTAACATTTTAGTGAGTTTTCTTTTCAGGTACGCTCCTAGCTTCAAGCATGCCGTTTCTGACCACGAGTCACGACTGTAGCCGAGTTCTGTCCTCATCGAAAATCGAGCTTCATATATGTTGCCCTTGTGTGCATGTTAAATTCTCATGTCGATTTCTGATCTTCTTGGTTGTCCTGGTGTTGAAGAAAATTTTGCTCCGCTACCAAGTAACCAAGGTAACAAAACCTTTTTCTGATTAGGTCCTATAATTAAAGACAGGCTGGAAGGGCCCAGAAGGCGAAAGCGGCCAAAAACGTATTTGGATCCTAGCCTTTAAATCAATAGACCGTAGAACAAACTTCGAATAGAGAAACCAACCCTTAGGCTGTACATCGATTTTGTTTTTTCACATAATCTAACTCTGAACTGCAACTCTCAAATTTCAGCTCCTTGACAGATCAAAGAAATATTTCAACACAGCCCTAAGTTCGACGACAGTCCATTTGTACCGCTGATACGTCGGACTCACATCACCAGCGTGTTTCTCAGAAGTTATAGCCTGGCTTAGCTCCCTCCATCAGATGGCTTTGGGATATAGGTTTAGCAGGCACTTCAAGAGAGTGATCCTTCCACTGGCACTTTTCACATACATTGTTCTCTCGGCCTTTGATCTCCATACAAGGAACCTCTATAGAAACAACTTTGCACATTTGACTGGATATTCTGGGGGTCCCATCGATGATATAAAGAGAATTAGATGCTACGCTTGGTATGGCTCTTGCAATCAGATCATCGAGCGCACTGAGGAAGATCCAGCTGAGGAGGTAACGTGGTACCGAATTGAGAAGTCCCTTGATCTTTTTGGCAACTCACCAACCTCATGGTCTTGGTATCATGACTATCTCTACGTTCGCTTATCTAGAAAGGGAAGATTTAACACACCAGGTAAAGCTATTGTTGATATCGCTATTGGTGACCCATCCAGCAAAGACCCACCAGCCTACGTTGTTAAAGATGCACAGACATCAATAGGGAGACCCAAATCAAGACTTGATATCACATATAACTACAATAACTGGGACCTCAAGAGAGATGGGCTGTGGGTGAAATATGATAAAGATACTGCGGAAGATGCCATCAATGGTATATTGTATCTCTTCGGTAAGGATGTGATCGAGCCACGAGATAATTGGTCGCTAATACCAGGGAGCTTCCAGTTTCGAGCTAACCAGCCAGTTAGACTGATAGTGCAGCGATCGTCTCCGGAGTCCAAAATAAGAGCTCGTCCATCTCTAAAGGAGAATAAAGATGGCGAGTTCAAAGTACTTCAGCTTTCGGATTTACACTTTACATCAGATTTTGGAATCTGTAAAGACCAGCTAGAAAAAGTTATTGATTGCAAAGCAGATGCAAAGTCTTTGAATTTTATACACCAGGTACTGGATTTTGAGAAGCCAGACCTAGTTGTTTTCACCGGAGACATTTTGGATGGCTCGAACACGTTTGACTATCAGACAGCCCTATTAAAAGCGCTTTCGCCAGTTATTTCGAGAAACGTTCCATATGCCATTGCCCTAGGGGAGCATGATACAAACAGGTATGCAACTAAGGCCCAAATTGTCGACTTCATCACTACACTTCCGGGATCAATGATGGTGAGAGAGTCTGAGGAACAACTTCTGGACAATATCACGAACTACGTGATCCCAATATATGATTCGCGTGGATCACAAATGGTCAGCGCCGTATACATTCTTGACAACTATCCTGAATCATCCATTCACCGAGAATCCCTCTTTCTAAAGGCTGCACATGACCAACTCAATACCGAACCTAAACTCTCTCTTGCATTCCAGCACTACCCTATCCAAGAGTATCGTCCCAAGGAGGCTTTTGCCATTGTGGGTTCATACAATGAAAAGCATAAATTAAGACTGAAAACAGATCCAGAAACCCGCAAAACATTGAGCGATATAAATGTCCAGGTGATGTCAGTTGGCTCTGAGCATACAAACGAATGTTGTATCCTCAATGATGGGAAGTCATCTGGACTGAAGGAGCTATGGATGTGTTTTGGAGGCTCTGTTGGTGAAGGAGCTTACGGAGGCTCCAAGTTGGACCGGAGAGTTAGACTCTTCAGAATGAACACGAGGGCTGGGGAGATTACATCATGGAAACGGCGCCAAGGGGCGCCTTCAACCGTTTTCGACTATCAATACGTATATAAGCCGAGCTGAACTGGCATTTGCATTCTCTAAAAACACAATCGCGCATGTTTAAATAATAAGCGGATACTAATTAACAAGGTATAGGTGGTCAAATTAAAATTACCTATAGCCAAATACCAAAATAAGTAATGTCGTCTATGGCAAATTCAAGCAACGGCGCTCGTACTAGCTGTAGAGTTCGTGATATCAACCTCGGCTTTCATTATGTAATCGTATTTTGTTTTTGATCAACTTTTCGCTTTTTGTGCCCAAACAAAAATGCTTTGGCTGAATACTGTACATCGAGAACTACGGCGCTTCCAAGCGAAATGGATCAAAGGATTTCCGAAGAGGAGTACCAAGTAGGTAGAAGATAGCGTTTGTCATGGTGGAGCTCATTTTCTTTGCTCCTTTCAAGATTGAGGACCGTTGAACTAATAAAGCTGCAGGTACTGCTCTCCCGAATACAAGGACTGAAACTTCCAGGACTGAAAAACCTGGCTCGTGCTTTGAGTATCGCTCAGAGTGGAAGAAAGGCAGATGTCCAGGATCGTGTGAAGCGTTTCTTACAGACAGGACGGGAAAACTCAGATAAAGCGCGTATCGCAGCGATAAGCGACCTAGTGGAGGATGCGTTGAATGATAGACCTTTGGGGAACTACGAGTCACTCAGGAGGAAATACTCTGGCTCAGAGCCTTTTCTTTCTGCAAGCCAGTCCTCATCGCAAGGCTCTTCGAGGCCTAAAACGCAAAAGAAGCCATGGTTGTTTTTCAGAGACAACCCGTTCTTTGTTCTCAAAAAGCTGGTTACTCCCAGTGCTGGAGTGTGTGCGAGGGCACCTGAAGGTCGAGGGACTTGTCGAATGTCTTTTGCATTGAATGATGCTGATCTCAACACTTTGAGAACCAATAAAGCCTACAAGTTGTACTTACTTTGTGGAGTCTACGATAGAAATAGACCACAAACAGATACGTATGTTGAGTTTCCTTCCCCCTTGGAGATTCACTTTAATGGCGTACTCTTGAAAGACAACGTCAAAGGAATAAAAAATAAACCAGGAACTGCGAGACCAGCCAACTTGACTCCATACGTGAGGGGATATAATGACTTGGAGCTTGTCTTTGCCTTCACGAAGCATGATTACCTTGTTTTCTGTTACATGATTGAGGAAGTACCCCCTCCTCGACTGCTCCAGAAAATACTTGGTAATCCACACACGCCGCGTCAGGTGACCGTTGATGAATTCAAACATTCATATGATGCTGAAGATGAGGAGATTCAGGAAATGTCGACCCGTCTAAGCCTGAAATGTCCCTTATCTTTCACAAGGATGAAGTATCCTGTAAAGAGTATACACTGTAATCATATGGGGTGTTTTGATGCGATGTCTTTTATTTATCTTCAAGAGCAAGCTGCCACTTGGACGTGTCCTATATGTAACAAACACGTACGGGTCAAGGATTTGGCACTAAATGATTATGTGTTGGATATAATAAAGAATACTCCCCCATCCTGCGAAACCGTGGAAATTGATCGGGAAGGAAATTGGGTTCCTCTTCTTGAAGAGGAGGAAACCAAGAGAGACACAAATTCACCTCCAGAAGCTTCGAATGACCCTCTTGTCACAGTCGGAACAAGCCCGGAGAAAGGCAAGTCGGCTACGCCGCCGCTCGTTATCAGTTTAGACTCAGAAGACGAAGATTTTGATTCCACACTGATAGGACCAGAGCCAAGATCAACTGAAAGTCAACCTATAGTGCCCACACCTAATCCCGTTGTGAATACAGCTTCACATAACAACCACCTTGTGCGAAATGGCTCAAACCATTCACGCCAGCATCAGCTTCAGCATACCATCTCTACAGAGGCAAACCATCACCAAATAGGACCGGCCAGTAATGGTCACGGCTTTGCGATGCCTGAACATGGAATTCAGCCTCGTCCAAGCTCTCCTCGCCGGAATCACGGTTCTGCTCAGGAATTCCAGGCGTCTTCGCTTTTTCCTCCCCTGAACAATGCGTATCTCCAATCCACGCATTTGGAGTATGGCGATGCCGCTCCATCCAGAAGTCAGGGAGTAGGAGGCGCTCCAGATGCATATTTTTCGATTTGGGGAAATCATGGAGCACCTGTGTATGCAGACCAGAATACAAGACCGTACCACAAGAACCCTCACCCGCAACCTGAACCACCCAACTCACTTTATAGAACACCATCACCATCACCAATAGCTGATCCACCACAGGAACCACCACAGGAACCACCACAGGAACCACCACAGGAACCACCACAGGAACCACCACAGGAACCACCACAGGAACCACCACAGGAACCACCACAGGAACCACCACAGGAACCACCACAGGAACCACCACAGGAACCACCACAGGAACCACCACAGGAAGCACAACAGGAAGCACAACAGGAAGCACAAC